>VMBQ01004984.1:16602-80431 GCA_007657795.1 Dreissena rostriformis
AGTAGTAGTAGTAGTAGTAGTAGTAGTAGTAGTAGTAGTAGTAGTAGTAGTAGCGTAATAACTTCTTATAGCAGTAATTATAGGAAGTGATACGATAGTAGTAGTAGTAGTAGTAGTAGTAGTAGTAGTAGTAGTAGTAGTAGTAGTAGTAGTAGTAGTAGTAGTAGTAGTAGTAGTAGTAGTAGTAGTAGTAGTGTTAGTAGGAGTAGTAGGAGTAGTAGTAGTATTTTTATTATTAGTATAATTAGTATTATTATTATTAGGGCATTTTAAACATTAAACACAAGAATGAAATATATGAACTGCCATCATCAGGAAGACATTTTCTAATTTCTCTTGTATCCTGTCGGATGTCAAACAATTGGCGTTTCCTTCCAGTATAATTATGTCAAATATTGACTTTCTTTAAGAAGGTTTTGTTATCAAGACCGTTTGTGAAGAACTTTGATTTTTGTATACGTGTATTGGTGTTACCGATAAGATGTCTATTCGAGTGACATTACGCATTTATAATTATTCAAAACGCACACAAGTTACCAAACAAGTGTAGCCTTCAACGTTTACGAGAATATCATTCACGTCATACGTTTTGTTAGGAATACTTTATAAACTGTTGTTCGAACTTATTCCATAATATGTATCTCCTGATAAAGTCTGTGGTGTTTTATTGCTTGCTATATTGAATTATATTATTACTGTCTAGAAGACCTATTGATATTGTCATCTTTTCGCAAAGTCATGTGTAGCTACTAAAATCAAAATCAAGGGATCGCATATGCCCGTGGAAATGCAAGGACGTGTTAAGGTAACCGCACTCTTAGCCCATTAATTAATCACAAAACACACATGCAAATACATCACAATAACAATGTATTATATATAGTATGGCATAATATAGTGGGGAGTTTGTTAATGATTGTGCGAGTATTATCAAGCATCAACAAAAAGAATATTTTTACGTAGAAAGTTTATTATATTTAATACATATTTAAGACTACGCTTATATCATGAGTATGTGTTCATGTCAATTTTTAAAGAATTGTTTATGTGCATGTTATTGAAAAAATATATAGACATAATGTAGATAAACATACTGAAATTTAATTGGGAATAGGTTTATTTTTTCGAGAAATTAGATTCTCTTTAACAATTCCAGACGTTATTATTAAATATAAGAATTGTTAATGACACAAACCCTAGATGAAACAACAAAAGAACAACCAATGTCAAGTATTATGATATGTATTTCTTTAAACCAAATAAAAGCATTTAAGAAAAACCTTATTTTTGAAAACTAAATGATTTTTTTTTTTATTTAACTAAGTTTCCAAAAACACAGAGGCTATGGTTGATAATATTATTTATACATAAACTGGCCCTCGAATAGCGACATACTCACTATCAGGAAAACCACAATATTATGTGCTTATCCGACATACTCACCATCGAGGAAACCACAGTATTATGTGCACATCCGACCTAATGACTATCGAGGAAACCACAATATTGTGTGCACATCCGACATAATGACTATCGAGAAAACCACAGTATTATGTGCACATCCGACATACTCACTATCGAGAAAACCACAGTATTATGTGCACATCCGACATACTCACTACCGAGAAAACCACAGCATTATTTGCACATCCGACATACTCACCATCGAGGAAACCACAATATTGTGTGCACATCCGACATAATGACTTTCGAGAAAACCACAGTATTATGTACACATCCGACATACTCACCATCGAGGAAACCACAGTATTATTTGCACATCCGACATACTCACCATCGAGGAAACCACAATATTGTGTGCACATCCGACATAATGACTATCGCGAAAACCACAATATTATGTGCACATCCGACATACTCACTATCAAGAAAACCACAGTATTATGTGCACATCCGACATACTCACCATCGAGGAAACCACAATATTTTGTGCACATCCGACATACTCACCATTTTGGAAACCACAATATTGTGTGCACATCCGACAAAATGACTATCGAGAAAACCACAGTATTATATGCACATCCGACAAACTCACTATCGAGAAAACCACAGTATCATGTGCACATCCGACAAAATGTCTATCGAGAAAACAACAGTATTATGTGCACATCCGACATACTCACTATCGAGAAAACCACAATATTATATGCACATCCGACATAATGACTATCGAGAAAACCACAATATTATGTGCACATCCGACATACTCACTATCGAGAAAACCACAATATTATGTGCACATCCGACAAAATGACTATCAACAAAACCACAATATTGTGTGCACATCCGACATAATGACTATCGAGAAAACCTCAGTATTATGTGCACATCCGACATACTCACTATCGAGAAAACCACAGTATTATGTATTGACTATCGAGAAAACCTCAATATTGTGTGCACATCCGACATAATGACTATCGAGAAAACCACAATATTATGTGCACATCCGACATAATGACTATCGAGAAAACCACAATATTATGTGCACATCCGACATAATGACTATCGAGTAAACCACAATATTATGTGCGGATCCGACATAATTACTATCGAGAAAACCACAATATTGTGTGCACCACCGACATAATGACTATCGAGAAAACCACAGTATTATGTGCACATCCGACATACTCACTATCGAGAAAACCACAGTATTATGTGCACATCCGACATAATGACTATCGGGAAGAAACACAATAGTAACTGCACCTCAGTAACTAACTGGCCACCTGCCTTTACCCCTTTAAGAATGGCCACATGCCTTTAGACCTTTAATAATGGTCACCTTCCTTTAGCCCTTTAATTATGGTCACCTGCCTTTAGTCCTGTAATAATGGTCACCTGCCTTTAGTCCTGTAATAGTGGTCACCTGCCTTTAGCCCTTTAATAATGGTCACCTTCCTTTAGACCTTTAATAATGGTCACCTGCCTTTAGACCTTTAATAATGGCCACCTTCCTTTAGACCTTTAATAATGGCCACCTGCATTTAGACCTTTAATAATGGTCACCTGCCTTAAGCCCTTTAATAATGGCCACCTGCCTTTAGACCTTTAATAATGGTGACCTGCCTTTAGCCGTTTAATAATGGCCACCTGCCTTTAGACCTTTAATAATGGCCACCTGCCTTTAGACCTTTACTAATGGTCACCTGCCTTTAGCCCTTAAATAATGGCCACCTGCCTTTAGACCTTTAATAATGGTCACCTGCCTTTAGACCTTTAATTATGGTCACCTGCCTTAAGACCTTTAATAATGGTCACCTGCCTTTAGACCTTGAATAATGACCACCTGCCTTTATCTGTGTAATGGTGGCCACCTCCCTAAATCCCTTGTAATAATGTTGACATGCTTTTAGTCCTGAAATAATCTTCACCTGCCTTTAGCCATTTGATAATGATCACCTGCCTCGCGCCCTGTTATAATGATCACCTGCCTTTAGCCCTGTTATAATGGTCACCTGCCTTGCGCCCTGTAATAATGGTCACCTGCCTTGCGCCCTGTAATAATGATCACCTGCCTTGCGCCCTGTAATAATGGTCACCTGCCTTGAGCCCTGTAATAATGATCACCTGCCTTGAGCCCTGTTATAATGGTCACCTGCCTTGCGCCCTGTAATAATGGTCACCTGCCTTGCGCCCTGATATAATGGTCACCTGCCTTGCGCCCTGTAATAATGGTCACCTGCCTTTAGCCCTGTAATAATGATCACCTACCTTGCCCCCTGTAATAATGGTCACCTGCCTTGCGCCCTGTAATAATGGTCACCTGCCTTGCGCCCTGTAATAATGATCACCTGCCTTGCGCCCTGTAATAATGGCCACCTGCCTTTAGCTCTGTAATAATGATCACCTGCCTTGCGCCCTGTAATAATGGTCACCTGCCTTGCGCCCTGTAATAATGATCACCGGCCTTGCGCCCTGTAATAATGGTCACCTGCATTGCGCCCTGTAATAATGGCCACCTGCCTTTAGCTCTGAAATAAAGGTCACTGTTTCAGACTCCGCAAAACCTCAGAGGGATCGGTAAGACACATTTTCCGATCACGTTGAGATCTTGAAAATCAATCGGTCGATTAATCAGACGTGCATATGTGTTACCCGTTAACGTTTCAATTCGTTTCAGTATGTTTTTGAAACTCAAGTTCTGCCAAGTGTTCATCAGATTTGATGTACTAACACAATCACCTCGCTCTGTTACTCTTTTTGTTATGGATATTTCAGACACTAAATTTTTGTTTTAATTACTGTTAAAGTCTTTAACCTGCAATAAGCGACACTATGGTTAGAGAATAATTTGTTCTTCGTATGTGTTTGTCACTTAAAAATCCAATTTTCCGTGAGTATTTTTGGTACAATTTCATCAATTACAAACTGGTAGTATGAATACAGCAGCATTAATATAAGTCTTAAAAACATTTGAATAACAATAACCACATTTATAACATACAATTTGCATAAAAGCTGAAGAAATATGTTAAATGTATTTTGAACGAAATAAAAATAAGACTTTGATATAATATAGATATATCCTTCAAATAAATTGACAGATCACATAATTTATATTTACTGAATGCAATAATTTCACTTCACACTTAACAAATACAAAAGTACAAACATGTTTTCATTTTCTCCATTTAACTCAATAATACATATCTTGCCTTTACTTCATTTTTAATATATATAAAAAAAATATTGTAAATAATACTGTCACTTTTTACTATGGATAAGAACAGTTAGATAGTAAAATAGTGCAAATAAAAAATATATTAAACAATTTAACGTTAAACTGGTGTAAGTTACAGTAGGGTATAAAAATGAATTATGCAATGAAAAGTCGGTTAACACTTTCATATGTTTATGTATCTATATTATGAATTCATATTCACATAAAGGACAAAAAGTTGAACAAACCTTTATCTTTTTAAACTTGAGATCAGAAGGGGAATATTACGTGATATAACTTAATAATAGCGTTATGTTGAAGTCACTTACATTCGTTTCAATATTTTACCCTTTCGACAATAGCACAATGACACAATATATAATTATATAAAAACTTTCAAATTTTTAAAGCTTAAAAGTTAATAGAAGATTGACATGATATTTTCTGGTACAATTTTGCCAAAAAGTGATTTTTAAGAAAAACGTCACTTACGGCAGTTTTGCGGTCTCCCCTCACCGCATCATGTTTATCAGATATGAAGTTTAGGTGGGCACAGGGTGTGTTTTCCATGGGATAATAGCCAATATAAAAAGAGAAACGCTGGTAATTTAAATACGCATAGAATCGCAATATAAATTATTATATATTTCGCCATAGTTAATGTGTCTGATTGATCAAAGCATGCAATTCGGCTGTAGAAATGGAACAGAACAGAACAGAATATTTTATTATAGCTAAAGCATACAGCCCATCGCCATAAACATACATATGCAATAACAGCATGCGTTACAATTATAAACAAAACATACATCATTTTGAGGAAAGATCAATTTAAAAAAGGAATGGGTGACATACAACTTGTTTTAGTGAGAATGTCACATGGATGAGGTTAATACAAAGTGACCACATAATGTAAAAACGAAGTTTAATATTGTTATGTGGTCATGGAAATGGAATATGAACTAAATACCGTAAAATGAAAAGAAACACGCTATTTTATTACTCTCAATTTCAAAATAGTTCATTCAACGGGGATTGTGTCAAACACTTATTTTTGTTGGCCCAAATGATGCCATTGACATTGAGATAATGATTTCTAAGAAGCTTAAAATAAACCGGTTTTATAATTAAGCATTCTTTTGTCGGATGTGTCTATAAATAAGACGATCAAGTGCACTCACAATGGATTAATTGGTAAATGGAATACGCCAGACTTATAGATCAATATTTGCTCGGGGTAGTCCTGATTAAATAATTATTCTATGAGTGATTATTATATTATAGTTTATGAATGTTAATGAGATATATAGACTCGTCTTTCAATGAATGAGAACAAATGAAATTTCAACTGTCCGTAGTTAAAGCGGTATACTAACAAGTTATGTTTTAAGTAGTATGAATCTGGTACTGTTGTTATATTGCGAATAATCTACATATTGATGAATTAAAATCTTCGTTTCTTTTCAACTATGAATTTATAATATAATGTTCATTTAAAGTGCTCTGTTTGTTTGTGATGTGTGTGTGGTTATGCCTTAGATACAAGCCCTACCCAGACAATAACAATGAGTTCAACAAGCAAGTTGATTTATTTCCCAACGAAAAAAGTAGCTGTTTTCGTTAATGAAACGCCACAGTTTAAAATAAGTTTGTAAACATCATAGAAGATAGACATTTCGTAAATAACTGAAACGGTTTGTTGCTACAATCAATCTGCCCCATTTTATCGCTCCCCGTACATTTATCAAACATAACACTATTAACTCAGTGCCAATTTTGTTATCATGTAATTAAGCGCTTTATTTTCAGGAGACGTTTCGGCGTCTTCTTTTGCCAATAATAATATACAGAAGATAACATTTGGATAAAAGCCTGACTTCCCATTACAAATTCCGAAGAAAACGCGAGGCAAATGCAAATAAAGAGAAAACTGGCACGATAATCTTTACAAACACTGTTAAACAAAAACTAATTACGCGTTAATCACCTTTTTCTTAACAAATGTTAGTGTTTTGTTTTATAATTTATTGCATTATTTTCATATTTTAGGGGGAAACTTTTAAAGTGTTGGTGTTTTAAGCATGACATAAACCGAGTAACCGTAACTAAACACCGGCATTTCGGTGAAACTGGAGCTTGATAATCATAATTGAATAAATCCGAAAATCAGTTCAAACTGTATCAAATTGAAAATTAAATCTTTAACACGGAGAGGTTTTTGCTAAGTTGAATTATTTGTTGGAACAGTATAAGTGTTTCGGTTATAATTAATTTTAATATTCAAGTTCACCAATGCTTGTCAAAGATTATTAAAAAAAAACACTTTAGTTTATAGAATATAATATTCTTCCCTTGGGATGTAAAATTCAGAACGATTTATTTATGAAGTAGTAACATTTCCGACGTCGGACGGGAACGTCTTCTGATAATCCAACTTGTAATCAAGGAATAATTGAATCAAGCCACTGTGCCAGAAACGTTGTGTGTCGTAATATAATCATTGCGGGGCGTATTCATCAAAAGTCGTTTTGTTTTAAAAATAGAACAACTGTGAAGCGAAACCGATATTGTTTTTGTTAGCAGAACTTATTATTGTATCGTCCAACGATATTGACAAGAAAGACTGTTATGAGATCACGCATTTGTATTGCATTTTCATTGTTATATCTTTTACATCAGTTTTGACACGTACAAATGTATTTTTATTTGTGTTGAAAAGGAATGAACATGTGTATTATAGAGATAAGAAACTAGTTTTGATTTGCTGGAATTAGTTTTTGCTTTTATGAAAACGTTGTCATTGGTTGTTCTTCAATCATCGCGAAAAATAGTGGCGATTATTGTGTGGTTTAATCATAAATGTACATGTTTTCAGCATAGATAATTTAGCTCAGTACGTATATTACTTCCATAGTGTGAATTAACAACTCATTAACTTATACTAATAAATCATAAACGATTTCGTATATATCCGTGTTTTGGGCGAACTGAACTTAATGCATATGCGCAAAGTATCATCCCAGAAACGCCTGTGAAGTCCGACAGGTTAATAAGAGACAACATGTTTTGCCTAACCGGTATTTTCCCTAAGAAAAGACTTCATTCAAACCAAAAATACCATAAAAGCGGAAAGTGTTGTCTCCGATTAGCATGTGCGGACTGCACAGTTAGGTGACTTGGAAACTATGTTAAATCGTTAATTACGCTTTCAGTACGCATATAAGTAAGCCGTTCTCTTGCTAATTCGTATTCGGCTGGCCGGTTAGCACATTGGTTGGTACACGAGCTTTTTACATCGAAGATCCGGTTTCAATCCTGCTAGTGGTCCTCCTCAGCCTCAGGTGCGTAAGGACCTCATCAATTTCGAAATACTCTTGCCACGTCAGTCTGACTCCAGACACCAATCATGAAGCATCGGTACAACGTTATATAAAACACGCATGTGATTGTTTCGCCCCAGTTACCTGTTCTAGTAACAGCTGATTGGCAGATATATCTCGACAAGGTAGTTCAGCACATAGTCTCTAAGTTGACTGATTTAATATCAGCAGAGCTGAGCGTCTAGGTTAAACCCTGCTCACCCACCTGGTTCAAATACTGCTCAACCGTCGAGTTAGATTGTAGTTCAATTAACGAGTCATCTACCGGGATCAACCAAAGCTCAACTACCGAGATCAACAAACGCTAAACTATCGCGATCAACCAAAGCTCAACTACTGAGATCAACCAAAGCTCAACTACCGAGATCAACCAAAACTCAACTACCGCGATCAACCAAAGTTCAACTACCGAGATCAACTAAAGCTCAACTACCGAGATCAACCAACGCTTAACTACCGAGATCAACCAAAGCTCAACTA
Source organism: Dreissena rostriformis (assembly GCA_007657795.1). Classification (NCBI taxonomy): domain Eukaryota; kingdom Metazoa; phylum Mollusca; class Bivalvia; order Myida; family Dreissenidae; genus Dreissena; species Dreissena rostriformis. Next base: position 25,153 of record VMBQ01004984.1, read on the forward strand.
CCGAGATCAACCAAAGCTCAACTACCGATATCAACCAAAGCTCAACTACCGAGATCAACCAAAGCTCAACTACCGAGATCAATCAAAGCTTAACTACCGCGATCAACCAAAGCTCAACTACCGAGATCAACCAAATCTCACAAGTTGAATAACAGCTCAGCAACTGTGTTGGACCATTGCCCAATGGAGCATCTATACATCTTTGTGAAGACATGTATGAAGAACAATATATAGTCCTAGCCTGAATTAACCATTCGGACGTTCCAATAGGTTCGGAATAAAAAGCAAGAAACGAAATATCACTAAACGGCTTTGTTATGAAGTCAAGAACATACTATCGGTTCGGTTCATGGAATTACTATAAGGCACAGCTCGAGGAATGTGCCACACTTAATAAGTGGAATAGTACCCAGAAAGCTGTATTACCCTTCAGAGGATGGCAACATTGGTATCCGGTAATTTAGCGATGAATACAATCACAATCTAGTTCTTGAACATTGCTTCCCTCCAACAAATAATATAAAACTGTACCGAGTGCAACTGAAAGATGCGCCACTGAATATGTGTCAGAGTTCAACAAAATGGTTTATTCTAATGCACCCACTGATTTAAAAGAGACGTTAGCACGGGAACAATTTATGGATGCATTAGTGAGCTCTGTAATTAGTATGCGGATATAAAACAAGATGACCATGTTTATCGACCTTAATGATGCCGTAAGGCATACTGTTGAAGTAAAGTCGTATTATCGCTATGAAAGAAACATATAAAGATGAATTATTGTAATTTGGTCCAACACAGTATAGCATACGAATACATATAAACGTTATATATTGGCAGTCGCCGTTTCAAATTACATACTAAAATGACAAAACATTTATAGTATGTTACGTAACGAAATATGTTGGTTATTTAACGAGTCCGCAGTCCGATATTAATGTTTATGTTAGGCTCAAAGGGAGCTTCATATATACCGCGTTTCTTGTGGAGGTCTTTCACAATTTTATCTACAAGAATGTTTATCTTTTTCTCAATTATCGAAATCAATCCTGATAACATATGAAGTGTATGCAACTTTGTTGTATTAAGAATTGATCTAGGTTCTGTTAAAAATTATGTATGTCATTGACCATCTGTTAATATATTGTATTGTAAAATGTGTGTACTCATGGGCTTAAAGCGTAATTTATGTTGAAATAAACTCAAAATTATAACTCATAAATTTCATATGAAACAGAATTATTATTATTATTATTATTAATAATAATAATAATAATAATATTATTATTATTATTATTATTATTATTATTATTATTATTATTATTATTATTATTGTTATTATTATTATTATTAAAACTTAAAGATTGGAAAGCAATAATGAAATATATGAACTGCGATAATCAGGTAGATTTTTTTCCAATTTATCTTGTATCCTGCCGGATGTCAAACAATTGACGTTTCCTTCCAGTATAATTATGTCAAATATTGAATTTCTTTGAGAAGACATGGTTTTCAAGTCCATGAGTGTGTAGCCAATTGATTTTGGTTTACGTTTTTTGATGCAACCGATAAGATGCCTATTCGAGTGAAATTACGCATATTTAATTGTTTTAAATTCACAAAAATTATCAAACAAGTGCAGTCGTCAACGTTTACTAGAATACCATTCACGTCTTTCGTTTTGTTAGTAACACTTAACATACAGGTGTGCGTACTTATTCAATAACATTTATCTCCTGATATAGTCTTTGGAGTTAAATTGTTTGCTATGATGAATTATTATTTGCTAGAAGAGCTATTGATATTGTCTCGTTTTCACCAAGTCAGTTGTAGCTACTTCAATCAAAACCAAGAGTGACATTGGCATGGATCGCACGGGCCTGTGTAAATGCAAGGATGGCTTGAGGTACAAAACACAATAATTATTTAGTTTAAACAACGCAATAGACTCACAACCACTCTAAAACATGATTTTTCTTGTATGCTGGCGGGCGTGCATCCTTTTTGAATTAAGCAAATTGAAATTATAGCTACGTCAGCAGTAGAGAACTCTTATTAAGAGCGCGAATGCTTCCAGTTCCCACAAGTGAGTTATTGTAAATATCGAAAATGGGTACAAGAACACACATACAAAATAATTTTACACAAATCAAGAATATCGCTTTAAATCGGTGCATGTGCATAAAACCTCACAAGGGTTGGTCGAAAAGCATTAACACACATTACTTACAAATTACACATATTTATTTAAGATCAAAATAAATAGGTTCCTTATGATTTAAAAAACCACGTTATGGAAATTTCAGTTGCTGATCGAAATTGAGCGATAGTCACCCGAAGATGTTCATACGTAACATTATGGTCGACTTTTTATTACGTATATTTTAATTGTATGTAGCGATTGCTTGTAAAACGCTTTAAATAATTAAACTCGACCAAGCGCAAACTTGCGAAGAATTTCACCACCATTCTTTCTTGGTAGATCTATGAATATATGGTAAATTATATTCCAGAAGCATTATCAGAAGAAAAATTATTGTTACTCAATCACTAAGTAACCTTATGCCAATACAATACAGGAGAGTACAAACATAACACCTTGATATATAAAATGATTAAAGATGGTGTCATCGCCTTAGGTCGGTCAATGCAAAACATTGCGGGTTAAAACCGTTTTAATAGCCTTACCGCATACTTAGAGTAGAATTAATATCATAACACACTAAATATGTCATAGGAATGAAGGGCTTTATAGATCACGATATAATAAGGAGTTTGTTAATGATTGTGAAATAAGAATGAAGCGCCAACAAAAAGACCTTTGTTTGCTTAGAAAGTTAATATTATATTAAATACATCTTTCAACTCACGCTGAGGTCTTGGGTATTTCATTCAAGTACAATTTTTGAACAATAGTTAATGCATATTTTAACTGAAAAAAACTATATAGACATAATGCAGATAAAGTTGAACTTTAAGGTGGAATAGGTTTATTTTTCCAAGAAATTAGATTCTCTTTATCAATTCAAGTCGTTATTTTTAAATATATTAATCATTTAATGAAAATAATACTAGATGAGATAACAAAGGGGCAACCAATGTCAAGTATTATGATTTACATTTCTTAAAACCAAAAATATATATATTTAAGACAAACATTATTTTGCAAAGTTTATGATTGTTTTATTTATTTAACTAAGCAACAAATACAAAGATGCTCTTATTGATAATATTATTAATACGTAAACTTGCCCTCTAATAGCGCCATACTGCATATCGAGAAAAGCACAATATTGTTTGCACATCCGACATACGCACTATCGAGAAAACGACAGAAGTATGTGTACATCTAACCCACTCACTATCGGGAAAACCACACTATTATGTTCACATCCGACATATTCCCTATCGAGAAAACGACAGTAGTATGTGTACATCTAACCCACTCACTATCGGGAAAACCACACTAGTATGTTCACATCCGACATATTCCCTATCGAGAAAACGACAATAGTATGTGTACATCCGACATACTCACTATCGTGAAAACCACAGTAGTATGTGTACATCTAACACACTCACTATCGGGAAGACCACAATATTATGTTCACATCCGACATATTCCCTATCGGGAAAACCACAGTAGTATGTGTACATCCGACATACTCACTATCGAGAAACCAAAGTAGTATGTGTACATCCGACATACTCACTATCGGGAAAACCACAGTGGTATGTGTACATCCGCGCATGCGAAACCTGACCAACGTTTTTTCATATCAATAAAAACGAATTAACAATTCACCATCGGCTTGGGTACAATTTCGTGTCGATGTTTTGTAGAAGTAGACACATTACTAGCAATACTAATGCAAATCGTTTGCTAAAGGTATATAAGCTATAGAAATGCAACTCAATCGGAATAATTATCTAAGATATTGTTTACCCACCATAACTAGATACAGTACTGTCATATAAAAGAAACAATAATGGAAGTCGTATGCATTATAGACCATGTATACTCTTAAACATTTATAAACAACGCCTCTTGCATCCAACTTGGCCTGCTCACTTTTATGCAACCATTTAGAAATATCCTTGTAAAACGATGGATGGCAAATACCTAGTATTTTGTCTAAAATTTGTTCAACGCGTTTTATTCAATAGCGCTGTATTAAATACTTACAGAACATAACGTAGTTTATACATACAATTGTCCATACATATCGATATGTAAAGTCATATGTGTCCGTCACTACTTGAGAAAAAAAGCAACACTATTTAATTATTTTGCATTATGAGTATTTCTCTATGCTTTGAAAAAAAAAACGATTAGAAATACAATTATAACGTAAAATAACTAATCAATATAGACGTTCAAAACGTAAATTAACAGACACCCCGTAAGAGTTCGTAGTTCTCCAGCAAGTCAAACACATCATAAATAAAAAGTGTGTCTTATTATATCTGAATAATACAATTATAGTCTTGGTTTGAACATGTCAAAAAATATCTAAAGTGACGGGCGTGAAGAAATGTTGCACGCAAAAGCCAGCGTCCTACGAGTAAGTTCAATATCTAATATATGACTAAACAATGGACATTTTGTCCATGGCATACATTTGTTCTAAATGGATTCATTTTCAAATAATGTGTCGACACATGGAGACAATCACAAGCGCTGTGCAATGGCATGACACGCACAAGAACGTGTACCCTATGTCCAATGTCGAATGTCAGTTATAAGTTAAATATCAACCTTTGGCAAGAGAATATCTTTGTTCATCATGCATAGTTTTGGCATCGTGAGGCAGAACACCAACACAAGAACCACATTCCTATGTCACTGTAACAGGTCTATATGAAATTACACTAATCAGTAATCAATATGTAACGCTTTGTCTTACGCATTATTTTATCCAAAATGGCTGAAATGTTAAGTACATTTGAAAAAGTTTCGACGGAGTTTCGCTCGTAACACCAAAATGGTCTAGGTCATTATCACAATTTGAAGTTAAAAGTCAAACGTATTGAGAATAACTATGTTTTTTATATAACTTGGTTGATCAATATACTAAAACGGAGTGGAACCAGGTTTCTAGGTTAATTATCTACGTTACGATGCAAGGTCAAATTAAAAATATTATAAATTAATTAAGACTGTGTTCAATATTTACCCGAAACAAGAAAACTCGAGGCTTTTTCTCTATGACAATTTCATTCCTGCTTTGTGTTTTAGTCTTCTGTATTGGGAAAGTTTTTTTTTATATTGTATTTGTGTTTTATATACGTGTACATACTTGGATTTGAAAATCTGAATTTGTACATCTCATTTCCGGGTCGTATGGAAGCATGAAGAATGTAGCAACACTCCGGAACCAAACTTTATAATCGGATGGAATATATAGTGAGGTTATTTGTTAATTTCATTGTAAGCCACTCGTGAACATTAGATTTATATGACCACACATGAAGTGCTCTTACACTAAAATCAATTAATTCTCTATTTATTTCAGGATAATGTATAAAATATGCGAAATGTATTGAGCGTCGGAAACTGCCATGTATTAGTGGGAAAATAGTGATATAGTTCTGCATCGTTGTCGCTGAATTATATGCTTAAACTGGGTTGTTTATGTTTAGCATTGTATACTGACGATGAGGCTACTGGTATTTCCCTATTATTTAAATAATTTTATACTAAAAATTTAGCATCAAGCATTAATAAAATATTCAGACCTTGTCATTTAATTCCACCTACTAGTAGATTGAATTTCATTTCATTCCACCTAGATTGCCGGTGTTGGTATTCTCTACACGCATTTACCGCCCAGCGTGAAATGACTTCATATATGATGTTGGACTCGAAACAATTCTATAATGGAAGTGCGTTGGAAGCAGGGTTTCGAACGTTTGTATTCTTGTTTACATTTGGCAACTGTGAACAAATAAACCAGCAAACATTCTGCAATACTCAGACGCTTCCGAGAAAGATCAAATACTCAATCAATACTCTCTCATGGTGTGATGTTTTAGGGATGTTAAGTTAATTATGTGTAAGAACCACCTAATGTAATTAGCAGTTATAGATCGGGTTTCTGAAAAAAGAGCAAGTCGATTTATAAAAACTAATGAAGTGCTGAATAGTTCAGATTATTCATTTGCACAGAATGAAAACGGTGATCACCCTTTAATATTCTGTACGTATTAAAATATGCAATACCTCGTTTATATTTAGGACTAGACGTCTTATTTACGCTTAGAGTTTGGTTTATTATCTTTATTAACGATACAACATTTCCTTACTCGTTATTTCCAGTAAACTCTGATTGAAAAGTAAAGACTTTAAACGCTATTATTCTGACACTTTTATAATTCGAGGATTAGCAAATTGTTTACAAACTATATTGCGTCCATATACATTCGTCTAAAGTAAAAGATAAAAATAATATAGAAATAGCATAAATTTATGTTTTACCAATGGGCCATGGCACGATTTCATGATATGCCTTCTTCTGGTGTATGGTATTAAAAGCTCATAAGAACTCAAATCATGGTCGCGTCTTGTATGCATCACTAATTTTAAAACGTTATAGCTTACAGATTCGAAACACACTTCAAGTTTACGGAAAAACAAAGGGAAATATATCATTCGATTTAAGAAATACAGTTCAAATAGCTTCAAGTCAATGTATGGAAGTGATCCATCAATCTGCGTTCTCGTTTTCCTTCACCCTTGTGTATTAGCAAATAATGTTATCTTATTTTCATCGCCAATTTAAAACGCATAGAAAGACAATTTGCTTACGGCAGGAGTCTAGACGCCAATAAATATCCCATAATCGGTCAGAAGGGTAAATATTCATCGCTTGATATAAAACTACTGTTTGTCTTACCATGTATAATTGCTATCGATAGTAAAAAAATATAGTGTATTATCAGTGGTATCAGTCTTATGGACGCTACAAGATATAAAATATACTGAGACATTATTTACCAAAACAATCCCCCAAAAATCGTGTATAATATAGCAAAACATGAAACTCCAGAAACTCCATCAGGAGAGAACCTCGTGTTCTTATTAAGCTTTGGGGGTAGGAGCCGGTTTGAGAATTAGCCGAATCTCACCCGCACCCCAGAATTAATCACACGTCACACGCGCGTCTGAAACAATCTGAATTCAATGGACTCATGGACAGAAAATGAAAACATGAATGCCAAAGCGTGACTTGTGAACCTAATACTACACACATATGTTTAGTGTTCTAGTGTAGTAAGTACCCTATATCTATTAAAACAAACCGGGGACAATTTTGTTCGAAGCCACCATCACACAAAACAATCGTTACATGTCATACAACATTAGTTTAAATAATATATACAGCAATCACAACAAACGTATGATGTTATTTATTAAAAATACTAATACATTTAACGAAATGCCTACTATAAACTGTTCTTTTTTACATAACACAATAATTAAAACATGTTACAAGTACAAGTAAAATTAAACGTGTGCCTTCATATGGTTCACTTTAATTACGTATCAAAATCATGTTAGGGCACACTCCGTTGGCTAGATGACATACATGTCATTTCAATCGACTGGGGCAACTTAACGTTGGTACTACAGTCTCCGGTTTTACACAGAAACCTTTTTTTAAACAGTCTGCATCCGTTTATTACTTTGGGAAAACTGTAAACAATAGGAATCAGTAGCATGCTTAACAGATTTGCAATATCCAAGGCGTTTTCAATTCGATTGCAGGCAAGTCGATTCAGTGATTGATAACATAGCATTCTCACAGGCTCGAACAGCACGACGTGATACGGTATTTTCATCATTATGCAGACACACAAACAGAACCCCACAAAATATGTCATGTGAAGGTGCCGCGCGGATCGTGATGGTGAAACATCTGCTGTTGCTTTTAAAGCAGTGCACACTATAAGTGTCACAAAACAGCATGTTATCAATATAAAGGGCAGAAGTGTGGCCATAATGAACCACAGTGTTGTCGCAGTTGTGTCTGAAATGATGTAACATATTCCCCATTGTTCTTCCGACATGGTCAATCGTAACACTGCAGATAGCATTACTACTACAAACCAAGGCAGAATCATCATTATCGACACAAGAAACACGCTTGAAACACTCTTCAATAACCTCGGCGATACAGTTGTAATGCACTGATACACACCAAGAATACCGATGGAAACGTGTAGTATGTAATTTAAAATGTCAGACAAGAAGTAGAGAAATTTGCACAGCCCAATGTCCTTGACTAGTCCGGCGGAAGGGGCTTTGAATATTTGTGCCAAGAATGGTAAAGCTATCGATGAGTAAAGCATATGAATAGCCGTCATGTGAAGTATCAGCCAATTTCGAAAATGTATTCGTTCGTTTCTATTTGCTAAAATCAACACCAGTACAATGCAGTTGAAAAAAAGAATACATCCCGCCATCGAATTGTAAACATACATCATTTTTTCCCGTTCACGATCCATGGCATGGAGCTGGCGCAATTTTTCAAGTTCATTGTCATTCAAAATGTATGTATCATTGTAGGTCTCGTTGTATGGAGCCGTGGCGTTGCCCAAATAATCGTAGTTCCCAGGAAACCATGCGGCCATAGTACTGTCTGAAATATAACAGTTATAAACTGAGTGTTATTAATTTAACTATTTGAGTAACGAAGCACACTGAAAATAGAAACATATGCTGCATCAGCAGGAGAGACATTTTATGCGTACCTTTGTTTATGACAAGTGATCAATAGTCAAACAGTCTGACACAAGGCAAAAGCAAAATCAAACGCTCAATAAATAAAACAGGGAATACCGTCTGTGAACGGTTAATAACAAGCATTGAGGTTTAACCCTTTCAGTGCTGGAACCGAATTTTGAAGGCCTTTGCAAACAGTTTGGATCCAGATGAGACGCCACAGAACGTGGCGTCTCATCAGGATCCAAACTGTTTGCTATTCTGATAGTATTCTTTGAAAAAAAAATCGAATAAAATGCTAAATTTAGAAATTCAGCAGACGACATTTTAGCAGACGACAAATTTCCCAGCATGCAAAGGGTTAAGGTCATTTTAATGAGGCTCAAAAGCGTATATTTTTTCTAGCATTATTCATTAAAACTTATAAATGTGGGTATACATTATCCTTTAAGCAATACATTTCAACTGAAAGAGAATCTATTTGAATCTAATTATTATTTAGCTACTCGAAGATTGGATGTTAATCAGATAAAAAGTATTGTAACTTTCTGAGGCAGGACAAAATGCCTGATTAGACCAATAATATACACAATAATATACACAATAATATACACAAACATACTTGCCTGATTAGACCAATAATATACACTTAGACCAATAATATACACAAACATAATATACACAAACATACTTTGCACTATAAAACAAGACGATGCACTTTTTCTCAAACACGCACATTTCTTGTGTTTGTGCACATGCATTTATATTAAACAGAAATGATATAAACACGACGTTGTTGATTTCATTTTAATGCAAAATACACCATAACAAACTTTACAGATACTGATAAACGGAATTGTTTTTTAACATCAGGTTCTGGTATCGGTTTGTAACAAACATTTCTAAAATGAACTATATACCGAAATCCATTAATGCTTGAAACGAATTATTTATGTCAAACCGAATCGGAATGATGAATCCTTGTAAGATCGCATGGATTTTAACAACTTTATTTCCTCAGATGCCTTTAATTATGCAAAGGTTCTCTCGAGAATACCGTCGGCTCTAGATAATCAGACATGTAACAAGTTGTGTTCAGAAACGAATGTTAGGAATACTAATGTGCCCATATCGAGATCGTACTACCATAACAAAGCCGACGTTATATTTAAACAAACACATATACAGATAGTATATAACATGTACACTGACACGATTTAAGTCCATATCGTATATAAGTTATAAAGTAAATGAATTCAATTAGAAAGCGAAATAAAATTTATAAGGTTCTCTACAATAAGTCAGAGAGATTTGTCATTTGTACATACAACAATTCTGTAACAAACTGCAAATAACTACTAATATCTATAATAAGTTTACAGTAGAGTATAGGACAATGATTTCACTTTACAAGTTATGAAATACATGATTGACATGACAAAGACAAATGTGTCGCGTTCTGAGAAAACTGGGCATAATGCTTGTGCGTAAATTGCCATCCCAGATTAGCCTGTGCATTCTGCACAGGCTAATCAGGGACGACAATTTCCGCCTAAATTGGATTTTTGCTTAGAAGAGACTTCATTTAAACGAAAAATGTCATAAAAGCGAAAAGTGTCGTCCCTGATTAGCCTGTGTGTACTGCACAGGCTAATCTGGGATGACAATTTACGCACAAGCAGTATGCCCAGTTTTCTCAGAACGCGACACAAATAATGAATTTCTCTTCAATACTTAGATTGATTTTATTTGCCATCATATACACAATTTGGATAACACCAAGTTACCAATACTTTTTTTTTTCTTTCACAAAATACAGCATAGAAGGTCATTATTATATAAATATAGTCATAATAAGAGTGGTCAGCTTAAATATGAACAAAATTCAATAGAAAAATTCTATATTTTTCATCCAATGTATTGTAATTTAGTTTAGAAACTGCAGCATTCTTTTGGTGATCAATTTCTATTTTGGTATACCGTTAAGTATGTTCAAGCGTAGGCAATTATATGGTGCACTTACAAATATAGTTATAGTTTCTAAAACTTTTTGAATTATTACAGAATTATTTTTTCTTTTGATGACACAAGCAATAAAAATTAGTTTTCTACCGTAAGGAAAACAATAGGATGAAAATATGTTGTATATAATACTATTAGTTATAGATTTATGTCATTCCTATTTATATATACACATACAAGTTTTTAGATTTAATCGTTGAAGCGATATAATTTATCCCTTGCTAAGGAATATATATTAATCATACTGCTACATTGATATCTGCCTGATATAACGCTGCCTGATTATTTATTTTTATATCAGTTGAACAGGAAAATGTTATATCAGTCGATGTTTGGAGGTAGGTCATATTACTCGGAATCAACTATAAAGTCATCATTTTTAGTAAAATAGAATGAGATTTAACAAAACAAACAATTTGATACCAAGATGTAATTTATTTTAGACTCACATAGCTACAATAACAGCAAAAAAAAATACAAATATTAAGCGCAAGTGCTCATGACGTCATTATTAACATGTCAAACGTAAAAAAGTAATATTCATTCCCGCTAAAAAATGCAGCGTCGTTGCTATTTAGTTTTTACTTATTTCTTTAAAAATGGGGACGTAGAGGTATGGTCAACAAACAAACATGTTACTGCCTGATAGTTTTGAAATGTATAATGCTCGGCACGAATAAAATAACGGCTCGACATGCTTCGCCATTAATTTTAATGTTAAGCCTCGTCTGATATATAGACATTCGCTATATACCTGTGCCATCAAAACGATCTGTTGTTTCAGTCGATTAAGCCAACAAATACCAAGCATTCTAATTAAAGAACATTTTTACGTTAATGTAATAAAATAACATTCCTAATATCACTATCTAATTGTGCGTCGTTAAAAACGACCTGGATAATGCGAAACAAACATTACCGATCAATGAGTGTGTAGGAAACGTAGTTAGTTGAAATTCCAGAATCAGTATTTTCTTGTTTATATTTCTATGAGCATGCCGTTGTCAATGAACGTACACATGTTTATTCATGAGATGTTTAAATAAGATGATTAAATAAAACGCTGAATATATAATACTGATTATTTCGTATCTCAACACCCTTTCAGTTGTTTGTTTTCGCCATATCAATTATGTTGCACTGTTACGTGCAAACATTTTTTACGAAAGAAAGTTAACTTTTTACATGTTTTAACATTATTTGATTAAATGAAGACAGTGTATGCAAACCAAAAGATGGCAGTTGGCAATCTTAAAAAACACTCTTGAACTTACCGAAATATAACAGGTTTAGTAATGAAGGTCAATATTTAATTTCATTTAACAAGTATATAGTAAGTACTGTTAGCCATATCCAGTTCAAACAGTGTCATATAAATAAAGATTTGTTTTACTTTTGTTTTCACCTGGATTTTCATCTACACGCCGGGTATGCGGATACTTTGATAACGGATGGCTAATCGATAACAGAGAACAACAAAAGCCACGCGCGAGAGGTAAGTTCCTCGGTTTTATTGAAAGTTATATCCTAAAGATTAGTTTTTTAGACAATACACATGATCGAGTTGATAAATAGTGTTTCCCTCTGTATTGGGAAGAAAAACAATCGCGGAAGAATGGTAGATTGTTGCCCCCAAAATAGAAAATTCGGTCGGAAAACAGCATGAACTGGATGAACAGCAAACATTTCAACAAAATAAAACTACATTGTACGTCGAAATATTGCAAGAAATTGTTTGCTTTTCCAGCATGTAGAGTATTCACTGTGATTCAAATACTGACATTTTGATAGTATTTAATGAAATATAACCGAATATAGAGCGTGTTATAATAGGTGGTATACATGAAGTTGCAGGCACTTTGATACCCGATAAAGGGCACTTCGGATAACGGAGTCTTTAAACAAATTGGGCATTCTGATAACCGAGTTTAATCTTCTACCTGAAATGCAATTATGTATATTATGGCTATTCCTACCAAATATTTTGAAGTACGAATCAATTTGCATGGTCAAGCGCAACACATTGGGTATCTATGCATAACTAAATTACAAACACGTATGAAATATAACCAATGGCGTTGTTTGTTTTCAAAAATCACATTGCTCTTAATTTATACTATTAATACAATAATTGCAATTTTCAAATAAGATTAAAATGCTTATTTCTGCAGAAATATATTTCAAGTGACGACCGGAAATAATTGTCTACATAATGAACTTGTTTTTAGTGGTAACTTGAGATTCAAAGAGATGAAAATACAACGGATCATGTGGATCAACACAATCGTGTTTAATTTTACTTACAGCGGGGCTCTAGAAAAAGGTAGTAAAGGGGTCTTTAAGAGGCAAATACAACTTTGTTCTTCATACATTCCTATGTCGTGTGCTCATTAGAATCGCATCATCAAGCCGATACGTATGCGTAGCAACAAAATTAAAAAGAGAATGGAAAACTCCAAGGCTAATCTGGGACTACAATTTACGCACATGCATTAGACCCCTTTTTCAGAGAGCGCGGCTCATATGTTCTCTCGATGTTTCGATAACCACTCGTATGAACGACTGGCTGAATGTAAACTGAGATAAGCTACTGAATCCTTATATGTGTTTGAATATGTTTGATTATGCGCGTATCTACTTATTATAAAAGACGATATACCTTTGTCGACATTAAAAAAGCTGCCTGACTTTATTCGATGTTCAATTTTAATCAGCCTCGGTCTGTGAAAAGAGGGTTTAATGCATATTCGTAAATTGTCGTCCCAGATAAGCCTGTGCAGTCCGCACAGGCTAATCAGGGACGACACTTTCCGTTTCTATGGTATTTTTCGCTTAAAGGAAGTCTCTTCTTAGCGAAAATCTAGGTTAGGCGGAAAGTGTCGTCCATGATTTATCCTGTGCGGACTGCACAGGCTAATCTGGGACGACACTTTACGCACATGCATTAAACCCTCTCGAATATTAAACAATAGAGCCATGATGGCCATGAAGGCTCAACGGTGCAAATCCAAAGAAAACATCATTCTTGTGACATGCTTGAAAAAAAATGTGTTAAGATTCATCGTGGTTTTTATAAAAAAAGAAACATTACATTCGGACGAACTATAGATGTGCTTTGCAACTTATCCAACTGTTTTATATACTGACGCATATATGGTCATACATATATGGTCATATAGACTGCACTCATTAGGCATATCGAATGAGTTTCACATTTATCTTTCACATTTATACAAAATCATAATCATATTCCAAAGGGATAAGAACATGTTTCGGTAATTCGTTTTGAATTTACGTAAGTACATACATTTGTATGTATTGCCTGATTACTATAACAGCATTCCACATCGAATTCTGCATTTCTGATTTACTAAAAAGAGTGCATTATATCTGGTGAAAAGTGTCGAAGTGGAATGCTATCGTTTTTTTTATATAATCCACCGTTTTCCGCGAATTTCTTTCTTCGCAATACGAAGTGCTATACCATTAATCGACCCAACAATATTCCGTGTCTGAAAACCAAATGAACAGAACATACATGCAAAAAACCTGAAGAACTCACCTCTCGCGCGTGGCTTTTGTTGTTCTCTGTTATCGAAGTGCCATCCGTTATCAAAGTATCCGCATATCCGGCGTGATCTACGTGCTCTAATAATATGCTCGATACTTTAAAATTGATTCCGGTCATACACGTATCCATGTACTTTTAACCGTTTTACGTGATACATTTCATTCAAACATAACACCGAAAAAAATATTTTAATCTTGACAGAAACCATACGATTTGTAGAGTCATTTCTTTCAATGGATTTCTTTGATTATCAAAGCGTCTTCGAACATGCTTAACAAGCGTTAGATATAAGCTACGGTAACTTATTTATTTTCGGAAATATGTTTGTTTAATAGTTCATGATACTGAACAATTTAACATAGAGAAAAACTAGCTACTGCCCGTTTGCGTTTAATAATAGCAGAGGATTGTTACAATAATATATCTGCGAGGTTGATCCTTACGCACAACAGTAGGTCAAAAGCATGTTTTTAAATTTATTTAGATAACTTTTGATAAACGATTCATTGTTCCATAAATGACAAGATGGTTACAACAGCTTGCGCGTTAATGTTAATATTAAAACCGATTCAGGTTTTTAAAAAATATGGTTGAACCAATAAATTATATACAATGGTTTGATTTAACTGGATACGTTTTAATTGATTACCATTTATATAACATAAAGCCAATAGTTGACTGATAACATTGAAGACTTTATATAAAATTATTCGAAACGTTTTATGTCAGATTAATTTGAGCACCGCGGAATGTTAAAATATTGTATCATACATATCCAGTATTCAATACCACATAATTGTCTGAACTCATAATTAATAGTTTCAAGTTTCAAGTTTCAAGTTTTTTATTTGGTATATCGGCAAGACGCCTTTGACCATTTACATACAAGTAAACAAAGTATAATCAACGTGCATCAGTACAATACAAAAACAATCATGCAAATAAACAAACACAAACTACAATGAAAGTGTTCAAACATTATGTGCAAACGTGTACGTATTAACAACAACAACAACAAAAGAAAAAGCAAACAAGTAATATATAAACAATATAATTAGGGTTACATACATTATGTTGACAAGAAAGTATGTTTTTAAATTTCGTTAAATTGGGCCAGAATGATCGAATACAATATTTTGTTCGTAGATCTTTATAGATTGAGCAAGTAAGAAAGAAGTGATATTCAGATTCAACAACGTTTGAGTTACATAGTCTACATGTGCGTTGGTCTCTTGAAATGTTATTATATCTACCAGTTTCTATTTCAAGTTTATGGGCGCTAAGTCTAAATCTTGATAAATTTTGTTTGTGATTTTTAGTATTGATGCAAATCTAAATACTTTGCAGACGCGAATTCAGTCTTAAACATTCTATAGTATTCCAATTTCGGTTGGTTAAATATTGTATCGTGCCAAAATTGGTCTTTTAATCTTTGGTTGATATCATTTGAATAATAAAAATTGTTAATAAAATTATTGAATAAAAGTCCGTGTCCTAGATGTTCTAATTGTTGTTTTACAAAGGCACACCACAGAGGTGTGTTCTTGTTATTATTATCCCTAATAAAATCATTGTAAATATTACATTGTTCATTATAAACAGTGTGCATAAGAGATTCAGGATTTTGTTTGATTTTAACCCAATAACTAAGTGCCCGCTGTTTGCATATAATAGAGAGAGGAAATCTGCCTAGTTCGCCTCAGACAGCGGCATTAGAAGTATGTGAGCGCACAACAAGAATAGTTTTACAAAATTTTAAATGAAGTTTGTCAACTTCATCAATGTTGTAAATTCCCCATATTTCAGATGCGTATAAAATAATTGGTACCACTAGGGAGTCGAACAGTGAAAGTTTTGTTTTAATATCCAGCTTAACTTTGCTTAAAATGGACGATATACATGGTTGTAAGCTTTTAAGGCTTGTTCATTATTTGCCTTAATTGCTTTTGATATATTACCAGTGTAGTGTAGTTTTAGGCCTCAATAACCAAATTCATCAACAATTTCAATATCCTGTTGATAAATATTCCATCTCAATGTACAATTACTTTTCCTTTTTTCGAATATGCAAATTTTAGTTTTGTTTGTATAAATTTTTAATCCCCATTTACATGAGTATTGATAGATAGAATTTAATTGCAATTGTAGACTTTCTGGATAAGTGGTAAATAATGCAATGTCATCAGCAAATAACAACATAAATATTGATAATAAACGTACATCTTTTTCAGTAAAACTATTAAAATTAATACAATCATTAGTGTCATTAATGAATAAAATACATTTGTAAATAATAAAGGTGATAATGGTTCACCCTGTTTTACTTCTAACGTAACATCAAAAAGCTCCGAATAAGACATATCTTTATAATTTTTAACACAAGATTTAACATTCTGATATATTGACTATAGTATGCATTAAGTTGCCATGCTGTAGCATAAATTCATTTTAAAATGTATTTCTTTATTCTATCATACTCTTATTTTGTTATATAATTACGAAATTATCGCAGCATTTTACCCTTCAGTTCGAATTGTTTATTGAATGTATTTGTAGTTCGATTATTAAAATGACACGCAAATGTAAATCAATAAAAATACATAAAATAAAATAATCTGTATTTGGAATTGAATAACATACTTATATTCTGATACAAAATATATAATTTGCGGGAAAGGCGGTACAAACTAAGAAAGGTTAACATGTTAGATGTTGATACACGAAAAAACAACAATAATGGCATATAACGTATTATCATTGGTTTTTTCTTTAGTTAGAAGTCATACAAATTTAATTGTACGAATTTAAACTCAAACGTTTCCTTTTTTTTCTTTATACTTTATAGTGATGCGTTGTAGTTTTAATACAGATACACACTCATTTGTTTCCTCGTCAACAACATGATGTTAACAGACTATGTATGCTTTGTTTGCTCATATTGTCAAATGGAATATCGCTTTAGATAAAAAATACTTTGGAGTCAATATATTTTTTTAATCAAATAACACAGTTTTTTAATATATATCTAATTGTTTTTATTATATTTTGAATAAATAGCATGTCGAAATTAATCGAATCAAAACATAAATAACATCTACAACGCATATTAATGAAAATCATATTTACCGTTATGATTCGCTAGTTACAGAACAGGTACATCTACTCCTCATAAACCTGCCACAGTTGTAGGAGCCCAAGAATAGCACGCCAGTTATTGGCATCGGAATGCGAGCTCGATAACAACGTGTTCTAGAGTTGGTTTCATTGCGTACTAAATATCTTACCGCTTGCAGCGGTAGAAAAATTCCAATACAAGATGTTTTGTACATATTGTGATATCTTCGCTAAGAACCTAACCGTAGTGAATTATACATGCCGTAACATTATTTCCAACGTTTTGTAAAAATAATAAGGTTAATTCTAAATTGTATTTTTTTTGCGTTCTTCATTACGATTTGAGATAAGACTTGACTAAAACTGTTCAACATATGGTTTATAACAGCTTACAAGAAACGCCATTTGAAACTGATTGTTATAAACAATCATGATAAATTACCCTTTATATGTATCTTGAGTGTATGGTACTGTTCTTTATCTGTTGCATCTCCATGCCAAGTAGTCACGGTTTATTGTTAATACATTTACTTACTAGATGCATTTGCAATAATGAACGGAGTTCCATTAAGATAAAATGATTATCCCTTGAATCAGAAATGGAAACACATTTCTAAAAAAAGTTATTCTTTTGTCCGCAAATTCGTTTGTCCGTCTGAAGATAAGAAAAAATAAACCCACAACTTACCACCCACAACTAACAATTCGAAATTCACAAAACGCAGACGAGCCGTGTACATTATCTTGGTAACTGTCTGCTTGAACAAAAATGCTCGCTTTAAACCCTTCATCTGTACTCTTAATTGTCTATAATTTGTCTAAAGAATGTCAACTTATTATGATGGATAGCAGCGCTATTTTAATAGGACTTATGGAGACGACGTGCAATCCCAACTAGTATTTTCTTAACCTTTAGTGTATTCATGTATGGGTGATATTAATTGCTCCTGACAAATCACGATATAGACAGCGTGCTAGTATATAATTGTACCATATTATTTACGCAAATATGATAACTAGCTTTGGAATTCGAGGTCTTTCGAAAGGAAGAGGCAACAAATTCGTTGGCAGGGAACCAACAATGGTAAATAAGCGACTGCCGAATAAACGATAAATAATCAGTTTCTTCAAAATATTCTGGCTTCGACAGTTGCGTGACTGTTTTGTTATTCGTTTCTTAATATAATCGTTTATATCTAAGGACTTATGTTATTGAATACTGTAAAATCATGTATATTCGTCGGCTCGATTTTTTTTTCAAAAATGATTGTTTTCGTGCAAACGTAAATTTGTGGATTTCTAAATTTGAAAAATATATGAAGAATTTATGTCGATCATTTTCTTATGTGTTTGTGTTAAATTCGTGGATCGGTGTACCCTAAAAATCACGCAAACTAGTGTCCCTCGAATAAATAATATTGAACAGTAAATAATTGTCCAGAAGTGACTTCACAAATGAACACACATCGATGAGGTCTTATTCAAAATAAATTGATTGAATAACGTAGTCATGAACGATGATTTTCTCAACAAAGACGAATGGGAAATGAATCGTGAAATATTTATTTACGAAATAGAAACACTCTGAAATACATTAACGCAATCATCAACTAGTTTAGAATCATTTATCGTTTGATTGAACGATAAACGGTATGATTGTAAGCCTGTTAACGTTTGAAGTATGTTTCTGTAAATATATTTACTGGCAAGAATCTAAAAATCTACCTCTGTTCTGTAAATTGCACAATGTAATTAGGAATATCAAAAATGAATAAAAATACGTTTTTAATATAATTCATTATATGTGTGTGTAGGCAATTAGTTGTAGAGACTTAGTCTGATAACTGAAGAAACTAAAATACGAATTTCACTTGATAGGACACGTTTTACGAATAGGGCTCTGCTAACTGGACGAACGTTTTGCAATTAAGAAGTGCGGGGATTAAATACATTTTAAACGTGAGTATTAAGTTAAGTACATTAATTTCTTTTCTTATTGAATCTTGTTTAATGACTTCCTTTCAGAAACGGTCACATGTGCTCCTACTGCGCTTACATATGTGATCCCAATGCGCTTATATAAACAAACAGTGGTAAACAGTCATACTAATAGACTAGTAAAGCGACTTGTTCACGTTAAGTCAAAATGACTGTTTTCAAACAAAAATATCATAGATTCAAGAAAGAATGTATACATTATTTTATAACAACCGACATAACACACATGACTAACAAATGTTTGGTTCACGAATGGATACTCATAATTTGAAATCGGAAAAGTTATAAAGCGTTTGTAACGCTTTTTCGCGATAATTTGAAGAAGAAACACGTGAATAACAAACATACAATTTATAATTCGATAGTCGAGTTTATAGCATGCGTGGCGAAATGCCTTTTGCTTGCAGAGGCCTCAGGTTCAAATCCCGACAAAGGCAGCATTTTAAATCACCCTTTTTCTTGTTATTGTAATAAGTTAACACTATCTAAAGCAATATATATTTGTTCGTTAACATATTTAATGAGATTTTTCATAAATAAGAATTTCTGTAAACAAGTCCCTTAAAGTGTCAACGAGAACGTTGTCAGATAAAGAAAAGGTAAACCTGAGGTTAAACTTAAGGACAAGACCATGAACCGAATTAACTGTATTGACTCTTTAAACAGTGTCGTAACAGGTTAAAAAATCGCTAATATCATTTTTTTTTCATCATCGACATCTTCATCATGTGATCATCTTCAACATAGTCATTATCATCATAGTATCAACATATACACCACCATCACGGCTACTACATTCATCATATACACCACCATCACGGCTACTACATTCATCATATACACACACATCACGGCTACTACATTCATCATATACACACACATCACGGCTACTACATTCATCATAAACACCACCATCACGGCTACTACATTCATCATATACACACACATCACGGCTACTACATTCATCATATACACCACCATCACGGCTACTACATTCTTCCATCACGGCTACTACATTCATCATAAATACCACCATCACGGCTACTTCATTCATCATATACACCACCATCACGGCAACTACATTCATCATATACACCACCATCACGGCTACTACATTCATCATATACACCACCATCACGGCTACAACATTCATCATATACACCACCATCACGGCTACTACATTCCTCATATACACCACCATCACGGCTACTACATTCATCATATACACAACCATCACGACTACAACATTCATCCTATACACCACCATCACGGCTACTACATTCATCATATACAACACCATCACGGCTACTACATTCATCATATACACCACCATCACGGCTACTACATTAATCATATACACCACCATCACGGCTGCAACATTCATCATATACACCACCATCACCGCTACTACATTTCTCATATACACCACCATCAAGGCTACTACATTCATCATATACACCACCATCACGGCTACAACATGCATCATATACACCACCATCACGGCTACTACATTCATCATATACACCACCATCACGGCTACAACATTCATCATATACACCACCATCACGACTACTAGATTCATCATATACACCACCATCACGGCTACTACATTCATCATAAACACCATCATCACGGCTACTACATTCATCATATACACCACCATCACTGCTACTACATTCATCATATACACCACCATCACGGCAACAACATTCATCATATACACCACCATCACGGCTACTACATTCATCATTTAAACCACCATCACGGCTACTACATTCCTCATATACACCACCATCACGGCTACTACATTCATCATATACACAACCATCACGGCTACTAAATTCATCATATACACCACCATCACTGCTACTACAATCATCATATACACCACCATCACTGCTACTACATTCATCATATACACCACCATCACGGATACTACATTCATCATATACACAACCATCACGGCTACTACATTCATCATATACACCTTCATCACGGCTACTACATTCATCATATACACCACCATCACGGGTACTACATTCATCATATACACCACCATCACGGCTAATTCATTCCTCATATACACCACCATCACGGCTACTACATTCATCATATACACCACCATCACGGCTACTACATTCATCATATACACCACCATCACGACTACTACGTTCATCATATACACCACCATCACGGATACTACATTAATCATATACACCACCATCACGGATACTACATTCATCATATACACCACCATCACGACTACTACGTTCATCATATACACCACCATCACGGATATTACAATCATCATAAACACCACCATCACGGCTACTACATTCATCATATACACCACCATCACGACTACTACGTTTATCATATACACCACCATCACGGATACTACAATCATCATAAACACCACCATCACGGCTACTACATTCATCAAATACACCACCATCACGGCTAATACATTCATCATATACACCACCATCACGGCTACTCCATTCATTATATACACCACCATTACGGCTACTACATTCATCATATACACCACCATCACTGCTACTACATTCATTATATACACCACCATCACTGCTACTACAGTCCTCATAAACACCACCATCACGGCTTCTACATTCATCATATACACCACCATCACGGCTACTACATTCATCATATACACCACAATCACGACTACTACATTCATCATATACACCACAATCACGGCTACTACATTCATCATATAAACCACCATCACGGCTAACCCATTCATCATAAACACCATCATCGAGAGTACTACATTTATCATATACACCAACATGACTGCTACTACATTCATCATATACACCACCATCACGGCTACTACATTCATCATATTCACCACCATCGCGGCTACTACATTCATCATATACACTACCATCACGGCTACTACATTCATCATATACACCACCATCACGGCTACTAGATTTATCATATACACCACCATCACGGCTACTACATTTATCATATACACCACCTTCGCGGCTACTACATGAATCATAAACACCACCATCACGGCTACTACATTCATCATATACACCACCATCATGGCTACTACATTCATCATATACACCACCATCACTGCTAATAAATTCATCATATACACCACAATCACGGCTACTACATTCATCATATACACCATCATCATTGCTACTATATTCATCATATACACCACCATCACGGCTACTACATTCATCATATACACCACCATCACGGCTGCTTCATTCATCATATACACCACCATCACGGCTACTACTTTCATCATATACACCACAATCACGGCTACTTCATTCATCACATACACAATCGCAAAGTTTTGGCATCTCGATAATGTTACAACATATAATGAATTCAATGTTGTAATCCATTTCAAATGCCTACTTTTGAAAACTAAACGACAGCCTCTGCCGTTTATTATTAACAAATTACATCCGGATTAAATCTCCGAAATGCATATTTTACTTCGTTCGAACATAAAGCAGTTAAAACGCAACAAAGAAAATGACTTGGGACTTTTCAGAATGGCTTGCTTTAACGTCGCATTTATACCTTGAATTTCTCCACGTGAAAAGTTTGAAACAAAAACATTCCTTTCTGATCTGGAAGGATTGTATCTGTGCTGGCATTTTGAAACATAATAATGTAGGAAGGTAGCCCTCGCTAGTTTATATCTTCAGTATCTGATATTGAATTTATTATATATGAGCCTCGCTCTGTGAAAAGGGGGTTTAATGCATGTGCGTAAAGTGTCGTCCCAGATAAGCCTGTGCAGTGCTCAGGCTAATCAGGGACGAAACTTTCGGCTTGTATTGTATTATTCGTTTAAAGGGAGACTCTTCTTGACACAAATTCAGTTAAGGCGGAAAGTGTCGTCCCTGGTTAGCCTGTGTGGACTGCACAGGCTAATCTGGGACTACACCTTACGCACATGTATTTAACCCCATTTTCTCAAAGCTCGATTCATATGTGAAATCGGTGTGTAAAAAAAATGTCTTGCAAAAGTCAACGTTGAAATGTACTCGTGTTAAGTGGACAAATCATTAATTGATATGTTACAATATGGGTTAGGTTCAATTGATATATGTTACAATATGGGTTAGGTTCAATTGATATATGTAACAATATGGGTTAGGTTCAATTGATATATGTTACAATATGGGTTAGGTTCAATTGATATATGTTACAATATGAGATAGGTTCAATTGATATATGTTACAATATGGGTTAGGTTCAATTGATATATGTTACAATATGGGTTAGGTTCATTAATTGATATATGTTACAATATGGGTTAGGTTCATAAAGTGATATATGTTACAATATGTGTTAGGTTCATTAATTGATATATGTTACAATATGGGTTAGGTTCATTAATTGATATATATTACAATATGGGTTAGGTTCATTAATTGATATATGTTACAATATGGGTTAGGTTCAATTATGACTTTTTTGATATTTAAATGTGTATTTTCAAATTCAACCGTCTATGAACGACAATAATCTTTAAACATCCGGATACGTTGGAGGTAAAATTGGCCTCAGGCATTGTTGTTATTTGAATATGCGAGTGGATTTCACGTGATAAGGCAAATGAGACCACGGAACATCTACGGAAAATTGATTCTAGCTTGAGGCGAATATATACGAATTGTATGGACAAGAGTTAAAATAAATGCATATTTTGATATGGGTGCATTTACTGAAAAGAACTAAAGCAGATATATGTTTACGGTGTCCAAAAAATCCAGTATCCAATACATTGGTTTTGTAGGAATCGAAATATTTGGGATCCGTGCGTAGACCGTCATCTCGGTACCAATTTAATAGATAATATTTATTGTAACAAAAAAAATATAATTATTGATTCAATGTCTATTGTCTTTTAAAAGGCATTTTTCTTCATATATTGTTAAGAGCATCAAATGTACCATTTTATTTGTTCTTTGTATCCGTGATATGTTGAGCCTTTAAAATGAGTTTATCGGAAACCCGATCACTTTGAATTTAATGAAGATAGAGTATGCCTGAGCTAATAAATCATGTGGTTTCCTGTTATTCTGTATGAAAACACATTCTGGCTCACTCTGATGTGGCAGTATGACATTAAATACATCTACCTCACAGAATGGTCAAAGCGTGTCACTGGAAAATAAATAGCATCTCATTTCAACTTGATCTTGTGGCCATAACGGCAGCTTAAAATTATCGTGGACTTACTACACTGTTCGAGACAAAGCACTCAAAACAAAAAACGCTTCGACGTTTGAAAGTATAAGCTATATGCACATTTAATTTAAATGGCATATAAGCAATAGATGCGTCTTTAATTCGAAAATTTGTTTTGAATTTGCTCAATATTATGAAAATAAATAAACGTAATATAAAGATGTTATAAATAATAATCTAATAGAGAAACATCAAAATAGTTTTGTGTTTTGGAGCTATATAAACCATAGATAATGAACAAATAACGAACATAGCATAGTTGTTTTGTATTTTAAATTAAAAATACCAAAGGTTTGATAGACGACGATGGAAATTGGGGAAAAAAAAGAAAAACATGAAAATTAGTTGAACTATTAGAATAGTGCATGGCGATATCGCAAAACACACATATATATGTCGCGTGTTTATAACAAAATAAGGCGATAAAAGAAGACATTTAAATAAGCATGTTGTTCTGCTGTTAAACAAACAGTATTCCCAAAAACAAACCTTTTGACAGAGCTCTTCTCTCACAGTATAAATATGTCTGTCATTTGTATAATACTTTAAACAAGAATAGTTGTTTAAGTCTTTAAATTAAATACAAGAGCAAAAAACTAAGACCTTGAAAATTGATGAACTGGCCTTTAAACTTAAAATTTACTACTACAGAACTGTAATATTTTGAATAGTTAAAAAAAAATACAAGAAAAAAAGAGAATACAAAAAATGTGCCTACCCTGGGGTTCGAATTCGGAACTTAAAGATGCAAAAGCTGAAACGCTACCACTACACGACGTAGGCTTTTGAATTCGTTCGGCATTTACAACGCTCAGAAATACACGTTTTTGCTAAAAAAAATAATCATGATTTGTGTTATGTTCATTTATCGAAATGTTTGTCTGATATATGCATTTAATAATTATATTCCGCTGCCATTTTGTTTCGTTTAAATTAAAATTTTGCACACAGCTTGCGAAATAAAAGTTCGCACTTATCCTGCGTTTTTTTGGTCCATTTTAACGCTTCACTATATTATAAAAAACAGTGTTATCATCTTTTATTAACATTTATCTGTGTGTAAGATACAAAACATTACTTTACAAAATGGATAATGTTAACTGTTATTTATTCAAAGGATGCAATCAAGTGTAATCATTTAAGGAAATTAACGATGTATCGTGTTTCGGTTTGTCATATTTTGTAACGTTCACTGTCAGATCAGATTGTTTTTTATAAAGTTTAAGATTGTCTACACGTTCAACTCAACTTGTTTGTGGTTGGTTTATAACGTTGCTTTTAAGGATTGTCGAAAAGTGCAATGTACGACACGAGCATTTAAGTTGTTATAATGTATTTTTTCAGTATGATCCCTAAAGGAGTTATCACCTGTATTTTCGTCTATGTATGTAAGGTGTTTAATAAGCACCTCTGGAACAGATTAATTACTTACTATTTAATGAGTAGGAGAACATGCTGTGATTTTTAATTCCACAGTCAACGGAAAATCCTAATCAGGCAAACTGTGAAGGTCATTCTAATCGAAGAATATTGAATATAAAGAAGTGAAAGAAGTGAAGCATTATGGTTCTGACTTTGGTTGTTTAACGATGCGAACATGTTGATAAATTCTTGTGTAACGACGGTTACATATTTTACTGAACATATACTCTGCGTCTGACTTATAATCACCCATGCAGTGATTAAAGCCGTTAAAATAAAAGACTTAGTTAAAAAGCAACTTGTTTATCCGTAATTCTAACACGGCACGTGCCAAATTTCATATAAGCAAAGAAGAAAATCGTCCATGGGTTATTCTGCAATAATTATGGGCGGAGCTTAATGTTTCGAAAATAGTTCCGATCGCGATTTAATTCCTACGCATCTATACTCCTCACTGTGGGTTATTCGACAACAAACCATGATAGAAAAATATTATTTCTTAAATATACTATAAAAATGACATGAATAAGTATATGTAATTGCTACATCAGAAAACTATTGTCTGAGAAAAAACTGACCGTTTTATTAAAAGTATGAATTTTATGTCCGGCATGTACATTTTTGCTCTAGACAGAATCAAATTGTCAAAAATATCGGGGCTGTTTTTTCCAAACTGGAACCTACCTATGTACGGAATTTCGTCTGACAATGGAGGCGAACATCAGATATGAGAAAGAAAAAGAGTAAACGACGAAGCCACCTCATAGATAGGATACGATACCTATCCATATTTTAACGAATTTAGTGCTATACTCAGCAAACTTGTAATCGTTTTGGATCTTTTCTTATTTTGACTTGTAACCATTTTGCACAGGATAATCATTTGACACCGTATCTTTATTTATTTCTATTTATTGCCTATCTTCGCAGTTGAAATAAGTTTGCATAAAGTTCAAAATATTCAAAGAAAATAATAACGGTCATACACGCTCCGTGCTGCCCATAAATGCCATCGAGTGCATATCAATCGAGAGCTGTGTATGAAACATGGTTCAATGAACTTGCAGTTTGTAATAGTAATAGTTTTTTTTTTTCAAACACAAATCAAATTATAATTGTCTGGAAAATAATGATCAAATGTGTACATTTAACCTTTAGTGCTTATTCAATATGAATACCATACACATATTGGTTTATGAAACTAACATCGAAATGAAAATACTTCACTAACTAAAATGACAGAAAGGCATGCAGAAAATGTGCATTACATTGGTACGATCATGTAACTTAAATCACGTAAATTAAATGTGACTACTTTCTGATTCCATGACAGAGGGGAATGAAATGTAGCAATTGTGCTAGAGACCGGGCTGTCACACAACTTCTCTCCTTAAGTCACAATGTTCGTGTCGTGGCAGTATATATCTTAACAGTTTTTGAACAATTAATTACTTTTATAACAGTAGATTTTGAAGTTCATTTGTTCCGTTTGTTGATATTCGGAGCAGACCCATAATATATGTTCCAGTTTAACATCATCTTTACATTTTCTTCGTTAACCCGCAGATCTGGATGTTTAGATAGCAAAATTGCACATACTATAAACACAGCAATTCTAGTCTGCATGGCTTGTCGGGTGCGACTACGTTCTTTTACACTTCAAATGGGGAAGAAATCTCCGCGCAAATATTTTACTGGTTCTCAGTATAGCTCGTTGTAGCTGCCGAAATTAAACACCACGTGATGATGGTCGAGCCAAATTGTATTGTTAATAAAGGCGATTTTAATTCTTCATTTTTTTTTTACAATTTTGACTGTAGAACTAATATATACACAAAAAGCAATGCTTTGCATTTAATAAGAAGAAAATGGTATAAACAAGAAATCATTCCAGATCTGAAATGATTTTATGTGTGAATGCAGTGGCTACGGTTAACCCGTAACCACTGCGAGGAGTTTGCTGGGAAGAAGGTCTGGACAAAGGTGAAGCGATTCGGGATGGTTAAAATACTCCCTTGGCATGATCTATCCGCATTTCACAATTTACCCACATTATTTTGAAAGGCTTCAGCCACTGAAGGAGGACTTTTCCCCAGGTAGACCAATAAAAATGATTTATGAGGACAACAGATTTTTCGAAAGTTGTGTCAGCTCTCTACAGAGTTACAATATAGGGGATGAGAAAAATCGTTGTCTTAATAGCTGCATGTATAAGTTATAGAGTGATTTATAATTATGAAGTATTCAGTATTATTTCGGGATTAAGAAGTCGCGGAAGTCTTAGCAATGACTGTAATTTCTATGATTGTTGAAAGCATGGGAATTATTCAATCAATCCTATTCCTCTCAAAGAGAGAAAGGCAAAGTCTTGATTTGTTTAGAACAAACTCTCCTGTCTTATTATTCTTAAAAATTTAATTTGATGACATCGGTTATTGCTCGCCAACATTACCATTGCGCTTGTAAATTCTATAAACATGAATTACGCCCTCGAACTGTTTCCAAATTTATGGTCAAACTTGTTCTTGAACGTGTTTTTGCAAGATACATGAAACATAACTGTAAGTGTGTGGTATTATCAATTAAACTCGATCCTGCTACGAAAACTAGTGCCGTAATCATAATGGAACTTTGATATAATCATCCCAAAAGGTAAGTTATGATGGCTAGCTATAAAGTCAAAAGACCCACTGGGGAAATTTTGTCCGCAAACAAATTGACTTCGATTGAATATGCCCATATTGTGCAAGAATTATAAAATTTAGTTTTCTTTTAAAACAGTTCCCATTCAATTGCACTTATTAAAGAATAATGTTTAAGAGTCAGTGTTTCCGTTAACATACATTTTATAACACCAACAAATTGTAATCACGTGTACCTGTAGTGTAACTGGACATGTATATGGAACATTAATATTTTCAAATACATTCAAGCTATATAATCTTGCAGTTTACAACATGCATAGCGGCTTCTTCCAGAGATGCATTAAAATGATCTGGATATTTCATTGTATGATGGTAGGTTCTGATAAATTGAAGCGATTTAACTGATACATTTATTTACATAATTCCATCGAGCATCACAAGTTATAATTATATTGTTCTGATGCATATTAAGCAATTAAATAATGATGTTGCACTTAAATCGAATATTGATTATCTGTTATTGCTGTTTACGATGCATTACAGTGCTTTAATGTTAGTGTTTATTTAGACGTGCGTTGGTGTGATTATTTCTAGACCAAGGGCGACGTTATGCTCGATAGGGCGACGTTCTGCTCGATTAATTCTGAGCTAAGGGCGACGTTCTGTTCGATTAATTCTGAGCTAAGGGCGACGTTCTGCTCGATTAATTCTGAGCTAAGGGCGACGTTCTGCTCGATTAATTCTGGGCTAAGGGCGACGTTCTGTTCGATTTATTCTGGGCTAAGGGCGACGTTCGGCTCGATTAATTCGAGGCTAAGGGCGACGTTCTGCTCGATTTTTTCACCCTTTTACAACATCAAAGCGTTAAAGTTGCAGCAGTTCCAGCTTTAATCATTTATGTGTTGAATGTTGTGTTGAATGTTGTGTTGAATGTTGTGTTGTATGTTGTATTGTATGGCCTGTCATGTATTGTATAGGCAATTGGTCAAAGAAGAGCTGATTTTAACAAGAATTTCTCTCCTTATAATGTTGCTGACATTTCATTATTCCGATATTTTATCGGCAGTTTGTGTCAGTGTTGACATCCTTACCGTCACGCATACGCAAAGTTTTAGTGCATTATCACTTAAGTATGTTTTATTGTTGTTCGTACATGAATTATGAACTTGCTTTAGGTTCTTTAGTATGTTCATGTTAAGACCCATGTGTAAATTTCGAAGTTAATTAGTTTTTGTCTGCGCCTGCATTATATTAGGACCCCGAGGCGGAAAGGTGGGGCAACAGCTGGGGGGGGGGCAATATTTCATCGAAATACATGGTATGTCCTGTATCCTTTATGTGGCTCATTCTTGGTCATGGGGTCGGGTTTCCCCCAATCAACCAACCTCAAACCAAAGGTGTTTGAACACTGCAAGGCAGCGTCTCCAAGTCTGAAGCAAACGTTTATCTTTGATTTTTACACGCAAAACAAAAAAACTGTTTTGAATGCCATAGCAATCACGAACAGTTATGCGAAGGACATTTAATTATGTTATCAAAAGGGGGTTTAAAATAAAGGCGTAAATAATATTATAATTATTTAAAACCATTTCCGCACTTCAATTTGACACAAAGCGGATGTAACAAGACGCCTCAAAATTCAGAATGTTTTGTATTTATGGGAACGCATTTTAGTCATAAGAACTAATAATAATATGCTTAAATATCCTTTGGTAATCTGTTAATTAAGCAATCCAATCACACGACATACATGTATTAATCAATATTTGCATCTAAATAACTCGATTGTACACAAAATAAGTATGTTTACATCATATATTGATTGTTATACACAATTAATGTTACCTACTGATCATAAATTAAAATAATAATCTCCTCACTTACGCAAACTTAAATGGCTAAAATACAACAAAAAGGTACAAATCTTTCGAGCACATTTACATTGCAATCATTAACATTTTAACTGGTATGACACATTAATGATTTTTAAATTTATATTTAAATTAAACACACACAAAAACGGTTTTGCGTTACATGCGTATTTTTACGGATAACATTCCAAAGTCAAATCTTTCATGTAGTTTAAATATTAAAAAGCAACAAAAGATGGTCATCAATCAATCTTATTAATAAATAAGTTGTTTTACAAGAACAAGATTTTGAAATAAATATTAATTTATTGAAGCTTTTCAGTCATGTTTAAATGACATTTTAAGGATCGTGAAAAGAAATTGTTTATTCAGGGCACACGTATAGGCAGAGGGTTAAATACTGAGGGACGGAGAATTACAAACATATTTATTTTACACACATTATGAAGATATAAGACTTTTAACGTGCAATTTGTTAGCGGGTCCGCGTCCTAGTGGTACCCCCCTTCCCGCGACGCTAAACTCCAACCTGCTTAGTCATTCGGATGAGACGTCAAACCTAGCTGAAGTGTAATAGGTGCGCTTCAAACCGGAAACTTCAAGACCCAGTGTCTTCTCTAGAAAGTAGCGTCTCCTTTACCTCGCACTTTCCCCGTAACCCAAAAACTAACAAGTCTTCTGTAGTGATGGCCATATGGGAAAAGGGATGAATCTCGGTGTACTCAATACAAATCTAATACTACACGCACAGCGTGCATCCAGTTTGTTTGTGGTAAATATTGGTTGACTGTGCATCCTGTGCATTGTGCTTGATAAACAAATAACTACTATCTTGTTGTCTTTACCATATCAGCAAAAAAATAAAATTTAACCGTAATATATTAACCAGTGCCTATTTCATTTATGACTTGTTTTCCTACAAACTAAACCGGTATTCGTCTTGACAATGACTTCACAAAAATAAGCTGCCATTTTGAACAGAAACATAGTTAAGAAGTGTACATTATCTTTTTTATATTGACAAATATCTGAATATTACTACCTTTTGCACAAGTTGTGTGATATCTTCGTAATATGGACAAATATCTGAATATAACTACCTCGTGCACAACTTTTGTGAATATACTATTAGACAGAGTAGGTTCCCAGTGCGATTGACTTTTGTATTTATAAAAACGAGCATAAAATATACTGAATCTACAGGCGTTGCTGTTCCGTCGAATTTAAAATCTTTTTAAATAAATTGTTAGTTCATAATTGCGAAACTAAAAAATAAAAACAAGTCAATATTTTCCGAAATGATCCGTCACCGTCTCGGGTATAAGCCGTTAGCGCACTGTTTGTTTTTTCTGCGGTTTTCGGTTTTGGATAAGCGTCGTGAACCTCCTTTAGAAGAAAGTCAATGATGTGTCGCATGCTGTGAATGAAACACGCTTTCTTATTTAGTTGTGCAACAACGAGAGGGCTTTACGAAGTGTTTAGAATGCCCTCTATAAGGCAAAGCCGTTGATGTAAGTGCCGAATTAGACACCCTACCATCAATGCCAACAAGAGCTGGTCGACAGCAATTCGGCGTATAACACGAAATCCAAACATATGATCACTACTACAGGGTCACACTGTAGTACTTTTCTTGGACAATTTAGTCAAAGCAATGGACGCTCGTATATTTGTTAAAGTTGATCGTTACTGCGCGCATAATTTATTGATTTCCAATCCGCGACACTTTCGAGATTTAAGTATGCCTTATTCCCCCATCTACTTTAAAGTTATGAGAAATTTAAAACAGGACTGCTAAATGTAAAGTCAGGTGGAGCCTTCTGGACAAGAAATCTTCCAGCGTCCAATGCACAGGCGGACCTACAAGGAACTGTATCTTAGCATATATACTATCATCGAGGCCATGTTAACAATGTCACCGACGTCGACCATATGTGAATGTGAAATGAAGCGCATTAAAAAAAAGTTATGTATGACAGACAGGCTCTTGCTGCTTGCCATGATCGTATGCATATTTTAGTCACATAAATCAAACCGTTGATACCGTATGCAAGAAATAAAGTAACACGTATAGTGATATAAGTGACTTTAATATAAAATAATTTCATCCGTAAAGTCCTAATCAATCTACACAAGGACACGTACACCTGTATCAATATACACAAGGAATACGGTCGTCCTGATCAATATACACAATGACACAGACGTCGTAATCAATGAACACGAGGACATGGTCGTCCTGGCCAATGTACACAATGACACGGACGTCCTGATCATGCACACAAGGATACTGACGTCCTGTTAAAAAAACACAAGGACACTGACGTCCTGTTCAATAAACACAATGACACTGACGTAGTAATTAATGAACACAAGGACATGGTCGTCCTGGCCAATGTTCACAATGACACGGACGTCCTGATCATGTACACAAGGACACTGACGTCCTGATCAATGTACACAATGACACGGACGTCCTGATCATGTTAACAAGGACACTGACGTCCTGTTCAATATACACAAGGACACTGACGTCCTGATCAACGTACACAAGGACTTGGACGTCCTGATAAATGTACATAAGGACGTGGACGTCCTGATCAATATACACAAGGTTGTTGACGTCCTGATCAACGTTCACAATGACACAAACGTCCTGATCATGTACACAAGGACACTGACGTCCTGATCAATGTTCACAAGGACACAGACGTCCTGATCAATGTACACAAGGACACAGACGTTCTGATCAATGTACACAATTGCACAGACGTCCTGATCAATATACACAAGGACACAGACGTCCTGATCAATCTACACAAGGACACAGACGTCCTGATCAATGTACACAAGGACACAGACGTCCTGATCAATGTTCACAAGGATACATACGTCCTGATCAATCTACACAAGGACACTGACGTCCCGATCAATCTACACAATAACACAGATGTCCTGATCAATTTACACAAGAACGTGGACGGCCTGATCAATGTACACAAAGACACTGACGTCCTGATCAAGGTTCACAAAGACACTGACGTCCTGATCAATGTACACATGAAAACGGTCGTCCAGGTCAACGTTCACAATGACACGGACGTCCTGATCAATCTACACAATTACACAGACGTCATGATCTATGAAAATATGGGCACGGACCTCCTTATCAATCCACACAATTACACAGACGTCCTGATCAATCCACACAAGGACACTGACGTCCTGATCATGTACACAAGGACACGACGTCTTGATCAATGTACACAAGGACACAGACGTCCTGATCAATGTACACAAGGACACTGACGTCCTGATCATGTACACAATGACAAAGACGTCCTGATCAATCCACACAAGGACACTGACGTCCTGATCATGTACACAAGGACACTGACGTTCTGATCAATCTACACAATTGCCAAGACATCCTGATCAATGTACACAATAACATGGACGTCCTGATCAGTCTTCACAATAACACAGACGTCCTAATCAATTTACACAAGGACACGGTCGTCCTGATCAATGCACACAAGTACATGGACGTCCTGATCAGTGTACACAAAAACGCGGACGTCCGGATCAATTAACACAAGGACACGGTCGTCCTGATCAATGTACGAAAGAACGTGGACATCCTGATCAATGTACACAAGGGCATGGACGTTCTGATCAATCTACACAATTACGCAGACGCTATGATTAATGTACACAAGGACACAGACGTCCTGATCAAAAATGTACACAATGACACGGTCGTACTGATTAATGTTCATAACGAAACGGTCATCCTGATCAATGAACACAAGGACGTGGACGTCCTGGTCAATGTTCACAAGGACACGGACTTTCTGATCAATCTATGCAATGGCACGGACGTCCTGATCAATAAATACAATGACTCGGACGTTCTGATCAATGTACAAATGACAGGTCGTTCTGATCAATATACACAAGGACACGGACGTTCTGATTAATCTACACAAGAACACGGACGCCCTGACCAAAGTACACAAGAACAACGACGCCCTGATCAATATACATAAGGAGACGGACGTTCTGATTAATCTACACTAGAGCACGGACGCCCTGACCAAAGTACACAAGAACAACGACGCCCTGGTCATGGAACACAAGAACAACGACGCCCTGGTCAGAGTACACAATGACACAGACGTTTCTTTCAATATACACTTGGACATGGACGTTCTGATCAATGTATACAATGACACGGACGTCATGATCAATTAACACAAGGACTTGAACGTTCTGATCAATGTTCACAGGGACACGGACGTCCTAATCAAAGTACACAAGGACACGGTTGTCCTGATCAATTTACACAAGAACACGGACGTCCTGATCAATTTACAAAAGGACATGGACGTCCTGATCAATTTACACAATGACATGGACGTCCTTAATAATACACACAAGGACACGTACGCCCTCATTAATATAAACAATGAAACGGACGTCCAGATCAAAATACACAATGACACGGTCGTCTTGATCAATTAACACAAGGACATGGACGTCCTGATCAATTAACACAATGACACGAACGTACTTATCAATCCACACAAGGACACGTACGCCCTTATCAATATAAACAAGGAAACGGACGTCCTGATCAAATTACACAATGACACAAACGCCCTGATCAAAGTTCACAATAACAGCGACGACCTGGTCAATGCAAGAACAACAACGTCCTGGTTAATGTACACAAGGACACGGTCGTCCTGATCGATATACACAAGGACGTGGGCGTCTTGATCAATGCACACAAGAACAACGACGTCCTTATCAATATACACAATGATACGGACATCCTGATCGATATACACAATGACGTGGATGCCCTGATCAATATACACAAGGACGTGGACGTCCTGATCAATGTACTCAAGGACACGGACGCCCTTATCAAAGTACACAAGAACAACGACGTCCTGCTCAAAGTACACAGGAACAACGACGTCCTTGTCAATGTACACAAGGCCACGGTCGTCCTGATCAATATGCACAAGGACACAGACGTCCTGATCAATGCACACAAGGACACAAACGATCTGATCAATGTTCACAATGACACAGACGTTCTGATCAATATACACAATTACACAGACGTCCTGATCAATATACACAAGGACACAGACGTTCTGATCAATCTACACAATTACACAGACGTCTTGATCAATCTACACAATTACACAGACGTCTTGATCAATGTACACAATTACACAGACGTCCTGATCAATCTACACAATTACACAGACGTCTTGATCAATGTACACAAGGACACTGACGTCCTTATCAATGTACACAAGGACACTGACGTCCTGATCAATCTACACAATTACACAGACGTCCTGATCAATGTACACACGGACACGGTTGTCCTGATCAATGTACACACGGACTAGGTCGTCCTGATCAATGAACACAAGGACACGGACGTCCTGATCAATATAAACAATTACAGATACGTCCTGATCAATGAACACAATGACACAGACGTCCTGATCAATGTACACAATTACACAGACGTCCTGATCAATGTACACACGGATACGGTCGTCCTGATCAATGTACACAATTACACAGACGTCCTGATAAAAAAACACACGGACACGGTCGTCCTGATCAATGTACACACAGACACGGTCGTCCTGATCAATGAACACAAGGAAACGGGCGTCCTGATCAATATACACAATTACACAGACGCCATGCCCTGATCAATATGCACAATTGCACAGACGCCCTTATCAAGGTTTGATGTTTGTGTTTTTGAAACCCATTCATAGGGTAAACAAATGAATTACTCTGGTTTAAATGTAATTTAATTCACATATATATCGGTGACGTCTTACAGATGTCTTAATATTAGTTTTAATGTTATTTAATTATTACGGCATTTTTATAAATAAAAACGATAATAGCATATGTGATTTTGTATAAAGTGAAGTTAACATACCAGCGGATAATCCCATACTACGAGAATATATTAAAATTTAGCTTTAACTGCATTTGTGAAATTAAATTATATGAACACATCTGCACATGAGCAAGTTTTTAACTGAATTAAACGCAAACTTTAACACTCAGGATGGCCGCTTTGGTCACTCCATTTCTAATATATTTACAATGTCATTGTATGAAATCATAGGAAATCAAATGGAAATGTTTTACAATACACACATTAAAATTTTGTTAGTTCCGAAAACCATAAAAATATTATCCAAAACTGACTGAAATTGACTCTAAACTACAGAGAGTGTCTTTTGTATTGCTATACTGTAAAAAAAATGTTTTTATATTTAACAATAAATTAATGTTAGATTCTTGTAAATGTCTTGAAACGTCAATTTTATTTCATTGTTTATATAAAGATTACATAAGGAACATATATCAATTTCTGCTAAATATACGCATGCCAAAGCGCTCCTCAGCCACTTTTCTCGAAACCAGTCAAACCTATGGGCGGATATGAGAGGTACTGTCCGATATACCGTGTGGCCGATAAGACTCGGCACTCTTTAAAACGGAGGTTTTGAAAATGGCGAATGCATGGCAGGAAGTCTCGCAAGTGGAATCAGAAAATCGAAGAGAACTTGTGTTAAATGGTCAGGAAATTTCAAAGCGACTTGAAGAAAAGGGTATCGATGAACGCATTTTTGAATTAACATTGCTTAATTATCTTGAAATTTCGAGTACTAAACTTGCAATTGTCCCAGATGGAATTGGCAAGCTTTCATCACTGACGAAGTTAGTGTTGTGCAATAACCAATTAGAAGAGCTCACGCCCGAAGTTGGAAAATTGACATGTCTCAAGCTGCTTAATGTTTCCAACAACAAACTGAAGTCCGTTCCAGTCGAGATTCAAAACCTTACTGAGCTGGACACGCTGAATTTGAGCATCAATCAACTGCAGGATGTGCCCGACCTCTCCTCTCTCACTAACCTGCATGTGATCAATATATCTAACAACCAGATTATGAGTCTTCCAGATGGAATATTTGACTCAAACCTGGTCCATCTGAGTCAGATAGTTGCCACTGATAACAATATATCATGCATTGATGCAACTGTTGATGCACTTCCTCATCTAAATTTGCTTGATTTAACAAATAATAAACTCACTGAAGTTCCATCAACACTTAGCTTATGTCCCAAGCTTAAAGAATTAAAATTGGTTGGCAATAAGTTTGCAGATAGGCGCTTTGGTAAAATGGTACAACAGTGCCCAACAAAGTCTGTTTTAGAATATCTGCATAATATTTGGAAAAAGGAAAGTAAAACATCGGATGGAAATAGCAAAGAAAAGAAGAAACGTAAAAAGGGCAAGAAAACAGCAGTTGAAACCAAAGTTGTCAAAAATCAGTTTTCTGTTCTGCGTATAACCTCAGATTCAAATGTTGTCACAGTTACACCAGCAGTTCTCTCTGTTCGGCAGTACATCATTTGCTGTATCGTGCGTCACCTTGATTTGAGCAGCAAATTCAAAAGCTTCATAACTTTGCAGGTATTAAAATTATTGTTCATTATAAATAATTAGTACATTTATTAGACTTATTTTATAGGGCCCATTATCTATCAAATCTGCCACCGAATTTCGGTGGCAGTCCCCCATCTAAAAAGAATACTTTTTTCCCCTTTTGGGGGGAAAAGTTCCCCCTATTTTTTTTTTATTTTTTTTTTTAATAGAAAGATGTGTCTCATGATTATTATATCTCAATTCTATTTCAATTTAATCTTGTCAAACATACTCAATTATGAAAAAAGCAATGAATATAGTGCAAACATGTACAAATGTAATAATGAGAGAGTAAGTAAAAAAAATCCAGTGATTTTTTTACCTGCGAGTCCTGCGTCCTGGTTCGGGGACTCATATATTTGCAAGTTATCAAGTCCCAGGACTCAGATGAGAAAATTTGTAAAAATATCACTGAAAATCCCCCAAAAAGGGAAACGCCGCGAAAATTCGCCCTCATGAGGGCCCTGGGTAACTTACCCTGATGGCCAGAGAGGGCCCTGTTTCAGATTATCAATCAGGGCTTTTTTCCCATCTTTGTGAAGCAGCTTGGACCCCTCATTTTGTGAAAAAAATGAGTCACAAACTGTTCAAAATTGTGAAGAAATGTGTCCCGAACTGTTCCAAATTGTGAAAAAAATGAGTCACAAACTTTTTTAAATTGTGAAAATTTGAGTCTCAAACTTCTTAAAATTGTGAAACTTGACTCGCAACTTCTCAAATTTGTAATAATTAATGAAGTATAGCTTAGATGTGCAAAATATACAGAGTACACTGTAACTCCAATATAACGCTTCTGAAGGGGTGGAAGCCACAAAACCGCGTTATAAACGGATCTGCATTATAAGTTATGAGCTCGTTTATTGCCATGTTGTGTTGTCTGTCGCCAATTCATGAATATTAACTCTACCTTATGATATCGACAACTGTATTCATACCACTTTTCTACTGTGTATAAATATCCGATAATCCCAAATAATTACAACCTCAATTAATAAAATAATAATTCTGGCCGCTTTTCATGATAAATGCATTTAAGAATTTCATACGCCAGTTTTCAAAAGTGTAAAGTGAACAGTGCTCTATGGGACAGAGGTTACATGCGGTAATGTGATGTGCACGCATTGGGTAAATATAACAGCCAATAGACACATGAATTTAAATTTAGATTGAATGCAACGTGTACACATTTTTATGCCCCCCTTCGAAGAAGAGGGGGTATATTGCTTTGCACATGTTGGTCGGTCGGTCTGTCGGTCCGTCCACCAGATGGTTTCCGGATGATAACTCAAGAACGCTTGGGCCTAGGATCACGAAACTTCATAGGAACATTGATCATGACTTGCAGATGACCCCTATTTATTTTGAGGTCACTAGGTCAAAGGTCACAGGTCAAGGTCACAGTTACTGGAAATAGGAAAATCGTTTCCGGATGATAACTCAAGAACGCTTACGCCTGGGATCATGAAATTTCATGGGGACATTGGTCATGACCGGCAGATGACCCCTATAGATTTTCAGGTCACTAGGTCAAAGGTCAAGGTCACAGTGACCTGAAGAAGTAAAATGGTTGACTGGAAATAGGAAAATGATTTCCGGATAATAACTCAAGAACGCTTATGCCTGGGATCATGAAACTTCATAGGGACATTGGTCATTACTAGTAGATGACCCCTATTGATTTTGAGGTCACTAGGTCACAGGTCAAGGTCACACTGACTGGTTTGCTTAAATAAATTTGCTTGTAATGAAGGACACAACAAATCAGCCAAGCTGTCCAAAACTTATACAAACTTCATTTTTTAAACTTTTCGCATTTTTTTTCAGACCAAGCTACACGACACAATTTGCGAGAACCGTCAAGCTGGAACAGTGGCTACACATGACTTGAATAGCGTTCGATTTCCTTTGACTTATGATGCACAGTTTCCACCACTACTTCAGGTATGTTATATCATAATCGTGATGGCATTTTCTGTGAAATGATAATTTAATGAACCATTCATTAAAGTTAAAATGATAAATGCATTAAGAGTATGCAATTTTTTTGTTATGTGTTTAATAGAACTGCCCAATAAAGCAAGTTTGATTTACAAGTGCTTTTAGCTCAGGTGAGATCATTGACTTAGGTTATTATTCATAAATAAGTGCTTTTTGAATTACTGTAAAATCATTATTATTTGTGGGACATTAATTTGTGTTCATTCCGTGGGTTGACCGATCCACAAATTTAACACTATCATATCGGAAAATGACCTGCAAATTCATGAGTTTTTTTTTCTAAAATCAGAAAACCATGAATTTGCGTGTCCACAAAGAAAGGCATTTTTTGAGAAGCAACGAAATTTTATGCCGACAAATATAAATGATTTTACAATATTCTGTCTCTGTTCATGTGAACTGATATAATTGGATGCCCCACAGATAGTGCCACTGTTCCAACAGAAAGAGGTCAGTGGGGAAAAATTATTTGAAGATTTACGACTGAAAGCTGAAGAATTGAGAAAAGAAAAGAAGAGAAACACATTTTCTGGAATTCATAAGTAAGTGGAACAAAATAATGTTTAGCTTTAAAATAATTGTGTTGTTGTTACCTATTTTTGAGGGGGGGGTGTTTCACTATCAAATTATAAGAGTAACTGTTTCGTACCGTAAATACACAAATATAATACGCCCTCGTGTTTAATACGCACTCCCGTGTTTGGTCCAAATTTATCAGTTAAAATAGAAAATCCGAGCAAAATACGCACTACAAAAATCAGTGTCCGAAATCGGCCATGACGCTGTCATTTCCGAAAAAATGTGTCAATATATTTTTGTGTTGCGAAAATAGCAAATCAATTTGGCGTTATCAACCATCTGTTCCACAGTAATACCCCGGCATATTGATCGCGATGTGTTATCGGGCTGTTGTCATGACAGTTGCAAAATAATATATCTCTCTATTGTTTATATTATCGTTGATTGTTTTATTTACGCAAACATATGGTTGATTTGATACCAATGTGACAATTTTGAGACCATTCTTTCTAAGACAAATGCTTGCTCTGAAAAAGGCTGTTTTGTTGTTTCTCGCTAGTGACGAGTCGATCACACGTCACTTTCGTCGAATCCCTCGAAATTGCTCTTTGTCAATAAGTGTCAATTAGCAATCGTTTACTCAGGCCCCTTAATATGGCCCCTTTTATCAACACCTCTAATACATGGGTACCGCTGACAAGCGATGGCCCTTCTCAACACCTGCTGACACCCAGGTCAAGCAGTCATAATTGCAAAAAAAAGAAACAGAGACGCTGTTTTTTTTATAACATTTAATTCCATTTGACAATATTCAGAACGATAATAATTATAATAATAAAATAATGAGTATTATTATTATTATATATCTATAATACAGATGGTTGGTTTATTTAGCATGTATGGTAATATACGGTGTAGCCATGACAATTACCGTAAGCACAGTTGCCCCCCTTTGATGTAATGGTTGAATTCGAAATGGCTGACACGCAGCGAATAACAACGATTAAGTTGAACATTTTCACAGGAAAAATTTTGTTCTGCTCTACTTTCGTATATAATACGCACCCCCTACTTAAAGAAAAATTCGGCAGATAAAAAAGTGTGTATTATATTCGTGTATTTACGGTATATCTTTTGACAATAATTTGTTAGCAATCTTCACTTTCTATAAACTGTTTCCATTTGGTCGGTGGTGTGCAATTAGTGTGGCATATTTGCAAATTATCTCGCATGACCTTTCATATACAAGGTACAATAGCACTGGATACAGTGATTTTTTGTTCAATTGGGAAAAGTACTGGTTCATATGGGAAAAAGTAGAGCATAAAATCCTGACTTTGCCAATTTGGGAAAAGTCGAGTGGTGAAATCTTCAAATTGGGAATTTCGCATTGTGAAATTGGTAATATTGGGTCTTATTAATTACTGATATTTATTTGCAAATACCCATTTAAATGATCGTTTACATGAATGCCAAAATGACCATTTTGTACTTAAAGAGAACAAAATCTAATTAAGAGCAAACACAATCAATAACTTATTATTTTTCAACTCTCACAAAACAATGTCTCTTTCTTAAATTTGTTTGGAAATTTCAATAATCTTTACTTTTATCACTGAGGAGTTTACATTCCTATAGGCACAGCAGAATTAAAGCTGCTTACGTGTCGTGGGAAAGACGGTTCCTGTTTGTTGTACTTGTATAGATTATTTGTGAAGCCAAACTTTGTCAATGGAACAATCCGTTTCATTGATGATCATGTTTCATTTTTGTGCGTAGTATTTATTAACTATTATGACTCCTTTCAGTCAAAACCACAATCAAGTTTAAAAAACAAGAACTAAAATTGTTGGAAAAATACACCGTTAACGAAAATAGCTCTATTGATTGAATATGTAGTGTTGTAAAACCCAAAATAATTGATCTTATGGTTATGCACAACTAGTTGATTTGATTTGTTCACTCGCAAAGAGTTTGATTTTGGAACAAATTGTCTGCAACTTTCCTTCTTTTTGGGAATTTTTCCAGACGACAATTGGGAATTTTATCATTTTCACTTGTTTGGGAAAGTAGAGTTTACTCTATAAAGAAGGAAAAAATCTCGGGGATATGGGTTAGGTACGTGGACAAGTTCTCTACCTCAATGTCTCAACTAGAGCATACTGTTAAATTGTTATTATTCATGGGACATTAATTTTTGTTTATTTCGTTGGCTGACCGATCCAAGAATTGAACGCAAACCAATCAGAAAATGAGCGACCCAAATTTCTCATATTTTTTCTCAGAAATCCATGAGTTTAGGTGTCCTGAAACAGTCTATTTTTTAACCATGAAATTTCATGCAGACGAATAAAAATGATTTTACTGTATGTAATTTGAGACTGTTTATTGCAGATACCTGAAGTTGCTAGAAGGCAAGACACAGTACCCGTGTGTTGTGGACAGAGATGGCAAGGTGATTTCATTCCCTCCCATCACCAACAGTGACAAGACCAAGGTATGCTGGCTGAAGCTTGGAGCTTTCATTTCTCACGTTTTATTTCATAGATAGTCCAATATCTTTTAAAATTTTAACATTGTTACCCCAAACATCAATTGCTACTTAATAATAGGATTGGTGATGTAGACATGACTGTGTATATTGACATATGTTAGCAGGGGTGTGATTTTTCCGCGGATTTCCGCGGATCGGGTTGTCTCGGAGGTCATTTCTGAGATTCGCGTAAATTCGTAAAAAAAATGGGGGGGGAGAGGGGGTACGTCCGATTCCGCGGACGTCTTTTATAAGCGGCCCGAAATATCCGCGGCTCGCGAAATCACTCCGCATAGTACACTGGTAGATTCTGCCTAAGCAATTTGAAACGAGCGATGTCATTGGCTGTTGTTTTCCAATCTACCAATTAAAATCGTTCTTTTTAAATGCGTTCGGTATTTCTTTTCTGATTTGTTTGCAAATGGCGCAGTTGCAAAGCGAAAATTAAGTTTATCCAAATGACAATTATCAATCGAATAAGCGACTGTCATCATATAGTTAGATAGGATAAATGAAATGTGTCTGTAAACGATAAAGACTGCGTTTTAGATACAAGCAACACATAT
Source organism: Dreissena rostriformis (assembly GCA_007657795.1). Lineage (NCBI taxonomy): Eukaryota > Metazoa > Mollusca > Bivalvia > Myida > Dreissenidae > Dreissena > Dreissena rostriformis. The sequence goes on from VMBQ01004984.1 coordinate 68,948, forward strand.
TTTGTTTACAAATGTGCACAGTGAATTTGTGTCACGGAAACCAGTGTTTGCAAATTGGAGTTCACTCTACTTGCGAAGTAAAACAATTTAGAAGAGTATCGTTTGAAAATGGAAATAGACAAACATGATTTGATTTATATGTTAGTGGATCTGTGTGTAATCAGATTCATATGCATATTCTGCTTTATTATGTTTGTCACACTGTTCAGTTAACTGAAATAGCATTGAACTGAAGATGTGAAATGCAAGATATTGAAAGGTAAACACATTAAAATATATTAATTCAACTCAGTTTTGAACTGAAGATGTGAAATGCAAGAATATTGAAAGGTAAACACATTAAAATATATTAATTTAACTCAGTTTAATAAATTATTAACTCAACAAGAACACTCAAGTGTGTTTGTTTATATTTATTAATGTTTTCCCCATTTGATATTTAATTAAATAAGTCCATTTACTGTGAATACATTGAAAAACTGCTGTTTTTGATCACAGTAAATATTGTTTACTTTGCATCCTCAGTATGTGAAGTGTGAAGTTAAACAGGTTTTCATAAAGAAATAGTGTTATGAAGTTCAAGAAATTGTTTATTTTAATGTATGTTTTATTTTAATGTCTGTTTTAAGGTTTGTCATTGCGTTATGCGCGCGATTCGCGTAGTCAAAATCAGTCTACAGAATTTTCCTCCCCTCTGACTTCGCCTCAATCACACCCCTGGTTAGTTCAAAGAACATTGAAAGTTCGAATTATAATTATCAAGGTGTCATGGATCTGATTGACCAAGCGGTCATCTCTAAGTGGCCCAAAAATAGGAATTTGAAACCTCTCTACATTGCACCGGCAGCATTATCTGCGTAATGCACTGGAAGCATTTTTTTAATGAGCAATGTCATTGGCTGTCCTTTCCCAATTTTACAATAAATAATGGTCTTAAAAAATGTTAGAAATGAAGATGATCGAAGAAACAAATGACTCCCTAAATTGGTGATTGAAAAATCAGTGGAAAACAAGTTAAAATGGTATTTGCGGGGAGCAACAGTGGATGTGAATCAGAGAGACATACCAGTTTTTGAATTGTTAAGAAAGATCGACAGTCCTGGTAAGGTGTAGCATAAGGAACTTAAGCAAATAAAATAGGTTTTTCCTTCTCTATAAAGTACTGAACAAGGGTTCTTTCCCAATTGAGCAAAAATGCTCAAATTCCTAATTGGCATCCGAAAAAAAATCCAAAAACAAAGGAAAATAAAATAATTAGTTGTGTGTAACAGCGAGCTCCATTTATTTGACTTATATAACACAGCGCATGTAATCGATAGAGCTTCGGGTGTATTTTCCACCAATTTTAGTTCTTGTTTATATGTCCCCCAGGGCCCAGTCTATACTGGGGGACATATTTTTTTTGCCCTGTCTGTTTGTTGGTTTGTTTGTTATCCCCCGCCAAAGGCGGAGGGATATTGTTTTGGCGTTGTCCTTCCGTCCGTCCGGCACTTTTGTGTCCGGAGCCATATCTTGAAAGTGCTTTGGTGGATTTCATTGAAACTTGGTATGAGTATATATATGGATAAGAGGATGATGCACGCCAAATGGCATTGTACACCATCATTTAATAACGGAGTTATAACACTTTGTATCTTGAAAAAATGCTTTTTTCTGTGACAAAGCTCTATATTGGCGGGGTATATCAATTCAACGAATTTGCTTGTTTGTTTGTTGGTTTGTTTGCACACACTTAAACATTGACCATAACTTTTGCAATATTGAAGATAGCAACTTGATATTTGGCATGCATGTGTATCTCATGGAGCTGCACATTTTGAGTGGTGAAAGGTCAAGGTCATTCTTCAAGGTCAAATATATGGGTTAAAATCGCTCAAAAGATATTTGTGTTTAAAATGATCTTCATTTTTACCCCGCAAACAAAGTTTGAGAAGGTGCATATTGTAGTCACGCTGTAAAGCAGTTCGTCGTCCAGTTGATGAGTCTGCATAACATTTTGTGAATCAAACTACTTCTACATTTCTCAAGCTCCAACTTCAAATATATCATCGCTATGAAATGAATGTGTGCAAGACACTTTAAATGCCTAGTGTTCCAGTTTTATACATATGTGGAAGTTGAAGACATTTTTGTTTGTGCTTCAATATTTGTTGCAGAGTTATGTGCCCTTGAACTTAGGTAAAGTTTGGATACTTACGTCATAGTACATGATTGTGTACTTTGTGTCGCGAATTAGTTTCTCAGTTTCTGCGTATCCATATAAAAAAAAAAAACATGTTATTTATACATTGTCAAAAACAAGACAGTTTATTTGTTTATCTGTATGTCATAATATTCTTTTCAGAGTATTGTGCCCTTTAACTTTTTGGATACTTTATCTTTTTGCATGTGTTCTTTGTGTTGTCCTCCTTAGCACTTCAAAACTGAGTAGCCATTGATTGAGTATATCACATGTCCACCTGAGCACTTCAATACTGAGTAGCCATTGATTAAATAGGGCACATGTTTGCCTGAGCACTGCAATACTAGGTGGCTCTTGGTTTAGTAAAGAACATGTCTGTCTGAGCACTTCAAAACTAAGTAGCCCTTGGTTTAATAAAGCATGTGTCTACCTGAGCACTTCAACACTGAGTAGCCCTTGGTTTAATAAAGCACATGACCGCTTGACCGGTTCAATACTGAGTAGCCCTTGGTTTAATAAAGCACATGTCCACCTGAGCACTTCAATACTGAGTAGCCCTTGATTAAATAAAGCAAATGACTGCTTGAGCGGTTCAAAACTGAGTAGCCCTTGGTTTAATAAAGCACATTGTCTGTCTGAGCACTTCAATACTGAGTAGCCCTTGGTTTAATAAAGCACATGTCCACCTGAGCGCTTCAATACTGAGTAGCCCTTGGTTTAATAAAGCACATGACCGCTTGAGCAGTTCAAAACTGAGTAGCCCTTGGTTAAATAAAGCACATGACCGCTTGAGCGGTTCAATACTAAGTAGCCCTTGATTTAATAAAGCACATGACCGCTTGAGCAGTTCAAAACTGAGAAGCCCTTGGTTTACTAAAGCACATGACCGCTTGAGCGGTTCAATACTGAGTAGCCCTTGGTTTAATAAAGCACATGTCCACCTGAGCACTTCAATACTGAGTAGCCCTTGGTTAAATAAAGCACATGTCTGCCTGAGCACTTCAATACTGAGTAGCCCATGGTTTAATACGGCACATGACCGCTTGAGCACTTCAATACTGAGTAGCCCTTGGTTTAATAAAGCACATGTCCACCTGAGCACTTCAATACCGAGTAGCCCTTGGTTTAATAAAGCACATGTCTGTCTGAGCACTTCAATACTGAGTAGCCCTTGGTTTAATAAAGCACATGTCCACCTGAGCGCTTCAAAACTGAGAAGCCCTTGGTTTAATAAAGCACATGTCCACCTGAGCGCTTCAAAACTGAGTAGCCCCTGGTTTAATAAAGCACATGTCCTCCTGAGCACTTCAATACTGAGTAGCCCTTGGTTTAATAAAGCACATGTCTGTCTGTGCACTTCAATACTGAGTAGCCTTTGGTTAAATTAAGCACATGTCTGTCTGAGCACTTCAATACTGAGTAGCCCTTGGTTTATTAAAGCACATGTCTGTCTGAGCACTTCAATACTGAGTAGCCCTTGGTTTAATAAAGCACATGACCGCTTGAGTGGTTCAATACTGAGTAGCCCTTGGTTAAATAAAGCACATGTCCACCTGAGCACTTCAATACTGAGTAGCCATTGGTTTAATAAAGCACATGACCGCTTGAGCGGTTCAATACTGAGTAGCCCTTGGTTTAATAAAGCACATGACCGCTTGAGCGGTTCAATACTGGGTAGCCCTTGGTTTAATAAAGCACGTGACCGCTTGAGCACTTCCATAATTGTGAATGATCATGGTGTCATTGTTCCTTTGTTGTTCAGATCTCGAAGATGACGACTGACATCCTGGTTGAGGTCACATCCACGTCCAGCCTGGACACCTGCAGGAAGATCCTGGAGGAGCTGCTGTATCGCATGCTGGACCTGGGACTGGGCCAGCCAGGGGGCGGGGCAGGGGCCACTAACAGTGGGTCTGATTCTGACACAGCAGGGGCACAGGCAGGTACAGGGGGCCGCGAGTGTCTGGTTGTGGAGCAGGTGAAGATTGTGGACAGCAACGGGGACTTGAAAGTGCTCTACCCGTCTAGAACTGACCTCGACTCAGACCTCATTGAGGTTATCAGGAACTACGAATGATTCCAGTCTATGATGGAGATGGACTGAGATTGATATCTTCTTTAGGTTATTTAAAGAACATTCAATGTATTCAGAAACTGGTGTCAATTTTAATATTATCAGTAGTACATATATTTGTTAAAATGTTTCAAAATTCCTTGTTACTTTTAACACAAATTTACTAAAATGATGGTGTAAATACTAGAAAACAGGAGGACTTCTGGTATTCAAAAATTGTAATCTAATGACCAAATAGTCGTATTGTTACTGGTAAAAATTGCAAATGATGTGAATTAATAACAGATTCCATAGTTCAACTTGCTTGTTCGAGATTTCCTGATTTCGCATGACTGCAGCAAATTAATAGGCTCATACCATTTTTTGATCATGTCTGACTCTGTTATATCCAGTTTCATCTAGAAACTTTTGAACTGAAAATGGATATGGGTGTGGGTTTTTAGCCAATCACAATGTTTTGATCCCAGGGAAATATTAGGATTCATACAGGCAAAAATGAACTTCAAGTTTTTTCTCTTGGAGCTTGCAAAATGTTATAACATTCATTTATATATGCTCCTTGCTTTGGGAAAACTGGGCTTAATGTGTGTGCATAAAGTGTTGTTCCAGATTAGTCCGCACAGGCTAATCAGGGTCTACACTTTCCTTTTTTATGGTATTTTTTGTTTAAAAGAAGTCTCTTCTTAGCAAAAATCCAGTATAGGCAGAAACTGTTGTCCTTAATGAGCCTGTGTAGACTGCACGGGCTAATCATGGACAACACTTTTTGCACCTGCATTAAGCCCCATTTTCCAAGCACGAGGCTTATTGTGTGATGTTGATTATGATGCTTAAGAGGGATTTGATACATTTCTTTATTCAAATTTGATCTGTTTTAAGGTTGATTTCTTATAAATGGAATAATGTAAATCTAAATGCAACATGGTCCCCTATTATTTGTATAACAAATTAATTATGACATTAAAACAAATATGTTAAACTGAGTAAATGAGTTTTAAATCAAGATTTTTTTCAAAATCTTATGAATATGAACAAAGAATTTAAAACAATTAACTTCCTTTTAATTTTATGTTGTTTACTTCAAACTTCAAAGACATTCATAATAGGTTATGCCAATACCAACATGTTAACTCACATTTGTTGAAGGAACACGAATTGTGTCATTGTGTGGTATGAACAAACGTGCAGAAAATATTCACAGTGGGGATTTCCCAACAGTGTACACGACTTTTATATGAGTTTATGATTGTACAAACTTACATAAATTTCCCTTGTATAAAACTCATTATTTGTTGATGTTCTGGTACTACATGTACGTCTTATCTGTTTTGGAGAGAATTAATAAGATTGTATATACTTTATTAATTACTTATCTATTTAAATAAGTTTTTACAATTTGTTATTCTGTCCCATGTTGTTAACTTCAGTAAATTTTGTCATTTCAATTCACATGTTTGATTTTGTCTTGAATTATATGACCATTGTGACTATTTAGTTAAATATTAAGTTTCAACAAATCTACTTGGATTAAGATATCAAGCAAACTCTGAAATTGAGCTGCAGTAATATGATACACATGTTTATGGAGTTAAAACATCTTATCTGGTTGTCATGGAAACAAATGAAATCATGTCCCACAAGCATAACAAACTTAAGCATGTCTCAGACTGTGTACATGGTAGTGAAGAAACCAATGCAGTTGTTTTAATTCAAGGATGGATTGTGGAAAAAAGCTGCATTTGTGGTTTCGGTTGTCTTAGAATACAAAATATATATTTAGCATGGGCTGGCTAGTTCGGTATAGTTCTCGACTACAAATCTGAGGATCTGATGTTTATCCCCAGCCCTGCTGCATAACTTGTGTGGGAATCGGTCATGAAATCCTTTCTATGGTCATCCCCCCCACCACCTTGGATTTAATGAGGGCAGTCAGTTACTGGCATAAGTATGTGCACTTAGTACTGGTAAACCAGCTAACTCAGAGAAAGTGCGAGTTGGCTAGCTGACGGCCGTCATGTGACTGAAATACTGTTGAAAACGGCTAAAAACCTAACAAAAAAACTTGGCCAACAATTTGTAATGTATTTCCTTTCCTTGTGATTAAAGGTGTGCTTAATCTTCAAATATCATAGCATGGGTGTTGTTTTTGTTTGTTTTGAGCTTTAAGACGTTCAAACATGTAAAACTCTGTCGTTGTTATCTTTATGTGTATCGATGTGCTGCACTCGTATTTTTCCTCTCTGATGACATGGTCGCTAAAAAGTGGAAAAGGAATAAATAATCAAATAAATGTATTGACTTGTGATATGAATAATGACAATATTTGCCAGCCACTTAGCGTGTTTTCAAGTCATCCATGTAAGAGTCTATACAAAATGTGTTAAATATGGAAATATTTGGGGGAAAAAGGAGTGATGTATAAAATACAGAGTTTTCTCATGCAAACATGTTGTTATTTCAAGTGATAATCTTTCAGAAACAGCCGTGTTAGTGAACAACAGTAAGATGGGTGGCAGTAATATCATTTATTACACTAAATGCATTTTTTAATCACACACAACAGTTTATAACCAGTATGGAGAAACATATACATGAACACATAGCATATCAAAATTCTATGTGGAGATTCTCATAGATTTCTTGTAAAAAATAAATGTTTATGTATTCCTGTTAACTACACTTTGAGTTATGGCTTTGCAAACAAAGTATTACCAGTTCACCCTTAAATCTGGGCTAAAACCCATTCATGTATTTTTGTGTTGTCTTGATCCTGAAGGTGACATTTGTGAGTAAGTTTATAGTTAACCCTTGCCAGCAAGCTAAGTGTTCATTGATGTAAATTTTATATCATAATGACTATGTAATTAATGAATTCACTCCAGTAGTAAAAATATTAAATATATAATTTATTATGTAGCCTCACGACACAATGAAAACTATAACATTCATAAAAATCTGAACACACCTTTAGGCATATCAAAACGGATTTAGGGGCATATATTTGTCAAAGGGGGAACGATATTTTTTATAGAAACAAGTTCATGTGTTTAGTATCAATACATATTTTAAATGCAGAATACAGTGACTAAGAAATTGTACTGGTCATCCAAGACACGAAACGCCAATAAGTCAAGCGAAATGTAAAAGTAAATATAATTTAAAATATAAATTCTTGCACTTTTGATATATGAATGCATCAATATCATGTCATATTACAAAGGTCAATTTAAGACTCAAAAGGGTCTTGTTCATACATCTTTGCGAAAATCCCAAGTCACAATTGTTAAACTGTCTAGCCGAAATAAAAGCCTGTGGTTGTCCCTAGGCTGTAGTTGAGTTATGCATGTGCGCAAAGTATAGTCCCAGATTAGCCTGTACAGGCTGGTCAGGGATAATACTTTCCTCTTTTATGGAATTTTTTGTTTAAAGGAAGTCTTTTCTTAACAAAATCCAGTCTTGGCTGAAAGTGTCATACCTGATAAGCCTATGCGGACTGCACAGGCTGATGAGTGACGAAACTTTACGCACATGCATTCAGCCCTGTTTTCCCAGAGCTAGGCTCAGTTGCATTTTGCACTTAACACCCAGAAAACATCATACCCTATATCCGGGTTTACTAAGCCTCAAATGCTGCCTTTCTATACAGAACAATCAGAATTCTAACACTTATTTACAACTTTCTGGGATATGTTTCCCAAGTATTATGCTAATACATTAAATGAAAGTACTTAAAATAGTCAACAGGTTTACTGTAAAATCACCATTATTCATGGGACATTGATTTGTATTGATTTTGTGGGTTAATTGATTACCGAATTTAACACTAACACATCCGAAAATGAACGCTGCAAATTCATCTATGTTTTCTTAAATCGAAAATCAACGAATTTACGTGTCCAAGTAAGTAATTTTTTAAAAAACCATGAATTTTTATGCAGACGAATAAAAATGATTTTACAGTATATCAGTGATGATTGTTGGAGTCAGTTGAGGTTTCACTGCAGTCCTCAGTGAGGCTCAGATCCTTGGCCTTGCTGGGTGAGTTTGGCAGGTCGTCCTTCACAGAAAGGTTCCACATGGAGAAGTTTGGGTCGTCTGTCACCTCGGACACGATGTTCAGGAAGTCGGGCAGCTCTATCTCATCACAGGACTTGGTTGTGTACGTCTCCAGCAAGATCAGGCCCTGACATCTGCACAACATGATCAGGATTGTGTTAGAGACCCTTTATTCTACAGGGTTGAGATCAGGATTGTGTTAGAAACCCTTTATTCTACAGGGTTAAGATCAGGATTGTGTTAGAAACCCTTTATTCTACAGGGTTGAGATCAGGATTGTGTTAGAGACCCTTTATTCTACACGGTTGAGATCACGATTGTGTTAGAGACCCTTAATTCTACACGGTTGATATCACGATTGTGTTAGAGACCCTTTATTCTACACGGTTGAGATCAGGATTGTTTTAGAGACCCTTTATTCTACATGGTTGAGATCACGATTGTGTTAAGAGACCCTTCATTCTACAGGGTTGAGATCAGGATTGTGTTAGAGTGCATTTATTCTACACGGTTGTGATCACGATTGTGTTAGAGACCCTTCATTCTACAGGGTTGAGATCAGGATTGTGTTAGAGACCCTTTATTCTACACGGTTAAGATCAGGATTGTGTTAGAGACCCTTTATTCTACACGGTTGAGATCAGGATTGTGTTAGAGACCCTTTATTCTACACGGTTAAAATCTAGGTTGAGATAATCAAAGAGTAAAATGGAGCTAAATAACTTTCTAATTAACTAGTGTAATTTTGAAATGTGATATTTTTTTTTTACCTTTGAATAAAGTTATTAAAAGCGACAGATTTTAATAAGCAAAATTGCATCCTAATATACTTTTCTTTAAAACAAATGGGCCATGATGGCCCTGAATAAAAAGCGTGCAATGCGCATGGGTTGAAATGTACTCAAGCATGTGACTTTCTCTTTCTATCCCTCGTCCCACTGGGCGCATAAAGTTGGAAGGGTTCAGTTTTGTGATCCATGGGGCAGGGTCAAATTTGAGCCAAGGGGAATAATTTAAACAAATTTGGTAGCGGACTATTAGATGTCACTACATACCAAATTTAGTAGCCCAAGGCTCTATTATTATGAACAAGAAGATTTTTAAAGTTTGCACAAAATAGGCCTTATTTAAGCATAATTATGTTCATTTTTTTGACACCCGGGGCATAATTTGAAAAAACTTGGTAGAGAACTTTTAAGATTTTAATACATACCAAATTTGGTAGAAATAGGCCCAATGGNGCATAATTTGAACAAATTTGAAAGAGGTTCACCCCAGGAACATTTTTGAGAAGTTTCATCAGAATTGGACTTGTAGTTTAGGAGAAGATGTTTAAAGAAAAAGTTAATGCACGCACACACGACATACACAGGACCATGACATTAGCCTCGCTGGCCTCTGGCCAGTGGAGCTTAAAAAGAATCAAGTGCTTTAGGTCCACGAAAAAGTTTAAAATTAAATGAATATGAATAATCAATATGAATGTTTTATTCCTGAATTTTAACTGCAATATTTCTTATTGAATGTCGAGTAGCAAAGAAAATATGTTAATAAGACAATACAAAATTGCATTTTTTAATTTCATATTGCAGTAAACCCCAAAAACAAAGTACAAGAGCTCTGCGGTCGGAGACTGATGCCCCCGCCCCCCCAAAAAAAGGGACGTGACACAGGATTTTCGAATAGGGGTCATCTACTGTCCAAGGCCAATGCACATGTGAAGTATCAAGCCAATCGGTCAATTCGTTGATGAGTTATAAATCAAAAACAGATTTTCACATTTATTGTTACAGTGACCTAGAGACCCCAATTTCAATAGGGGTAATCTACTGTCCATGGCCAATGCACATGGGAAATATCAAGCCAATCCGTGAATCAGTTGACGAGTTATTGATCAGAAACTATTTCGCACTTAGTGTGACAGTGACCTTGACCTAGTGACCTCAATTTCAAAAGGGGCCATCTACTGTCCAATGCCAATGCACATGGTAAGTATCAAGCCAATCGGTCGCTCCGTTAACAAGTTATTGATCTGAAACAATTTTCACTCTTAGCGTGACAGTGACCTTGACCTTTGACCTAGTGACCCCAATTTCAATAGGAGTCATCTACTGGCGAAGGCCAATGCACATGGGAAGTATCAAGTCAATTGGTCAATCCATTCAATTATTGATCATAAACGAACTGGTCTACCGACAGACCGCCCGACATTCAGCAAAACAATATACCCCCTCTTCTTCAAAAGGGGGCATAAAAAGGTACATTTACTGAGTCAAACCTGAAGCATGATAGCCAGTGGATGAAAGACTTAAATGTGGCTCCACATATCAATCTAATAGTACTTACTTGTCTGATTGTGGCTCCATATAAACATCCATCTGATAGTACTGGTTCTTCCAGAGAAAGCACCGCCGCTGCTTCGTGACAGTTTCATGCTGCTCATCACGCTGGTTCAACAATAGCTGGAAATATTGATGAAATGATAATGTTTTGATTTCAAACCAATGAAAGTATATACTCTGTTATTGTTCCAAATTAGGTATCATATCAACTTGTGCATTTCTATTCTTAATATTGTCATTTGAATGTAAAAACAATGTTTGCTTGTAGCACCAATTTAAATCATCGGAACCACATTATTTTAAAATAAGCTAAGTGGTTGTTTTCTCTATGGAAATAGCTTTAGAAATGCTTTCTATTTCTACATACTTTGAATCTCTACATGTCCTTTCACACATGTAATATACCAACTAAGACACACTTTATCAGTCTCTTGACTACCCTTTTAGCCAAGAAGCCTAGATTCTCCAAGTAAAAAATAGTTTTGATTGGAATCAAGAAACAACTACATGCCCAACTAAAAGTGCAGACAACTACATGCCCAACTAAAAGTGCAGACAACTACATGCCCAACTAAAAGTGCAGACAACTACATGCACAACTAAAAGTGCAGACAACTACATGCCCAACTAAAGGTGCAGACCACTATATGCCCAACTAAAGAGCAGACAACTACATGCACAACTAAAAGTGCAGACAACTACATGCACAACAAAGAAGTGCAGACAACTACATGCCCAACTAAAAGTGCAGACAACTACATTCCCAACTGAAAGTGCAGACAACTACATACACAACTAAAAGTGCAGACAACTATATGCCCAACTAAAAG
>VMBQ01004985.1:0-43436 GCA_007657795.1 Dreissena rostriformis
ATATATATATATATTGATTGATCGTATTATTTGTGTGAATACCAATGATTGTTCGTGTACTTTGCGAAACTTTAATAAAATATACAACTACAATAAATACCATTCATACAGTGGGAAATACATATTCGCCATCTTTAGAATAACATATGTCAGAGAAGTGTGTTGTAAAATTACATAACGTCCACGCATGTCAAAGCTTCATGTGTTGTGGTCCACAAGGAATTACATGTTATGTTTATATTTAAAATACACAAGTTAACAACATGATAACGGAAAAAGACAAAGAGGATATTTGTTTGAATCGGTGAAATATCAATTTTATTTCACGAGTGATCATAAAAAGTAATATTATTTCTATGATCACGAGTGAATTAAAATCGATATTCCACCGATTCCAACAAATTTTCTTTTTATTTTATGCGTTTTTTACCGTTTTTTTACATTGTAAAATAATTTAAATGGAGAATTTTGCTGGAATTATGACGTCATTTCATTAAAAAAAATTGACATCATTTCAAAGTAAAACAGTGAAAAATATCGATATTTTTTACTGTTATTTTTCATTCACCGATTGAAACAGTAAAATATCACTTTTATTTCACGGATTTTTAATTATAAATCACCGAAAAGCATAAAATAAAATAATGCATTTCTATATTTTCTTTATTAAAATTTCGTGTTTGTCAAATCTTAAATAATAATATAAAATAATAATGTTTTACTTTTTATGTGTCTGTGTATATAACATTCGTTTTAGATTACAATCCGATATTTCTCCATATTGTCATAGCAATAGAAGGCGTATAATTATGATAACAGGGGACGGTGCAAATGACAGTTACTTTCACAAACAACCCTGGTTATGTAAGTGCTCGGAACGAAACACCTAGTTAAAGAGAGTGAAGTGTATAGTGGAATCAAACGTTCAACCCCTGGACCACCAGACCACAGATCATCTTCATTATAAGACTTTCATTGCCATAATACATAAATTATAATTTCTCTGTAAATGTCCATAAACCCGATTATAATGAATATAATTATGAAAATGATGTGTGATTATGATGCTAATGATGACGCTAATCATTTACGAAAATACTAGTCAGGAGTAAGAGGTTCTATATAACCATGTGTGTGTGGTATAGTTGTATATATAAATATATATAATTATGTTGTATAAAGTCATATAAATGTGGTAAAATCCTATATATGCATGGAAAATAATATGCGTTGTATAATTTCATATATATATTTGATATTTTCATATATACATGTATGTTCGAAAAGTTCATATATGTGTGCAATATTTTCATATACATGTGGTTAAATTCTGATATTTGTGTTGTATAATTTTCAAAATATTTGTGTGTTCTAAGCGTTCATATTTCTGTGAAATATTTCCATATGTTTGTTGTAAATTTTTCATATTTATGTTCTATAATTTGCATCATGAGCAGAGCTTTTTTTTCTTGATTTGGGGAAAGGACCTTGCCTTCCATTTTTGGGATTAAATTATAGACAAAAATGAAAAAAGGGGGAGAAATTTCCCAAAGTATGCTTGACATTTGGGGAAAATTGCATTATTGTAAAAAGGGGGAAGGGGCTTTTTTCTTGGTAAAAGGGGTCATATAATCCCTTGCTAAAGAAGGGAAGCCCTGATGGGAAATACATTTTAAACGGGTATTACTGAAAAGCGGAGAAGGCTATAACACATTTTAAATGCTTTAAATTGATAAATGAAAACATGGGAACTAAATAGCTCAAGTATATAACAAGAGTAAAATTAAAGAAGGATAAAAAGTGAACAAAAAATAACCAAACTCGGGCTCGAACCACTGGCCCTTAGAGTAAAATTATATCGCTTTAATAAACCACTCAGCCATCCGCGCTTCAATGCATTGCAATGTATTTTATACTTTATATAAGCAATCCACGTAACGTCACAAAATATAACGATTACAGCAGAATTCTAATTTGTTTCAATCCTTTCGCGTTTGTAACGATTTATAATTTTATCAATTTCTAACGATGATTATTCGTAAACGAAAACGTAATTTCAGTATGAACCTCTGTCATTTGCGTTATTTCGCTCACATATGTACATTGTTCTTTTATGTTTTATTAGCCATCTCCGCTTTTCAGTCATGCCCGTTTAAAATATTTCCCATGAGGCAAATTAGAGAATATATATATATATATATATATATATGAACATTCTTATATACAGATGTAAAAAAAAACGCTTTAATTTCATACACAGACTGTGAAGCTACTGCATATTGTTTTGCTACATAAATGCTTTTTTAATTAAAATATTCCACAAACAGCATCTGCTGTAAAGTTTGTTGTAAATAATATACTCCAAAAGGTGAAAATATTACGTTTGCTATAACTGAGTTACAAGCAAGAGTTTATCTGTATTGGAGATTACATAACATAACATGACAAGAAAAGAGATGCTTTATGTCAACATACCTTTAATGTTTACTTACGAAGTGTAAAATAAATAAAGTATACACCTTTAAAACTATCAAAATCGTTACATCATTGAATCTAGAGTTAAAAAGTCACAAAACTGAAAAATCTGAAAAAAATATCTAGGGGCCTGGGAGGCCAGAGGCCCCCGGAAGCAACGGAGACTTTAAAAAAATGACAAAAAAAGCTTATAAATTAATACAAACCTTTACAATCACACTTGTTTAACAAGTTCATTTTATAAAGGAGAGTTAATATATTTTTATTTTATAATAAATTGTATCAGAAACCAAAAATTGCAATCAACATATATGAGGCAATACATTTAATGCACATGATCATAAATTCAAATACATGAAACAAAATGAGAAAATGAAAAATATAATTTCAGTAAGATTAGTGCAGCACTAAATAAAAAATAAATAAAAAATTTAAATTAAATGGTGTGAAGATATAGTGATCAATTTGAGTTTCATCAAATATACACAAAAGGATTAAACATGCTGGACTATTGTTGTTCACACATTTTTTTAACACTGAATAAACAAAAGACAAGCATTAATAATTCATCATAAACTCAAGTATGCACTTCACCAAATCCGTTGGGTAAACAGCACTAATGTACATGAATCGCACATTTTTTTCTGCTACTTTGCAGTCTTAATTCGCTTCCACGCTCTTGTTTTTTAAGAGTCACTTCCATGGCTTTTCCTTTTCTTACTTTGTTAATCATACGTTTCTTAAACAAAACAAGACGAGACAATTTTGTTTAGCTTTTTCTCGTTTTAAATTGTGAATGGATTGATCCAGTCATTCTTGTTTTCTTCTTTCTGTAAGAGCTTTGTTTGCCTGAAGTGCCATGTGCATTGATCACTTTTGTTTTCATAGCAAGTGTGATTTCAATTGTGTGTGTTTTTGTTCCCTTTTGCTTTAATGCAGTATTTATTATGGCGACAACCTCATAGTTTTTTATGTTCATATTAGACAAGTATTCTTCTATTATGTCCCCCATGCTATTGAAAGTGCCCTTGATAAGGGGCCCACTGAATGAAGTCAGAAGAGAGCTGATCAGTTTAGACAAAACTGGGTACTTCTGATTGTCATAACTTTTCAAGTTAAAAACATGGGACCATAAGTGAGTGTCAATGTACATTTTTTCATCAAAATCGTCAAAGAGAGTTGATTCTTGTTTGTCCACACTGAAAGCATTCAGTTTCATTTGTTAACAACCAGTTTCATCTCCTGTGACGGAAGAAGTTGGATTTTTTTTTTAATGTAACAAAGCACACACTAAACCAGTGTGTTTTTATTATTTACACATAGGACTTTCAAGTCAAGCGGTCAAATGCATGCTTATCGAAATCTCAGTTATTTCCTTTGCTGACAGAAAATGAAAGCTTTCATTAAACGTGTGATTACAATACTTAATGTATAACAAAAATAATCAAGTGTCGTTGCTGTCAGTAAATCATTAAAACTCTGTATGGAATATGTTTTAAAAATGTTACTATGCACACAGAATAGAATATATGTTTCTTAATTATTAAATTATTATGTTCGCGTTGTACGTACATAAGAAGCATTACGATCCAGGCATAATGAAAGCAGTTAGCTCTCTTAACAAAAATTAGCTCTACTGCTAACAACCTCAAGAGACCGAAATATGACAACGTTGATTATCACACAATGACAAACAACACTTTGCGAAGCGCTCTTTTTAAACATGCCATACACTGGAATAATTTCGATGACTAAAATATACACACGCGTTACACATTTTCAACAATATATAGCGTTGGCTAGAAAGTGTGGAAAACGTATTTGAACCAAACAAGAATCGATAAACATGCGAATTTACATAAACAGCTCTTCAATACTTAAACGGCTTATCATCATTGAATACGGCTTCATATTACAAAAAAAATAAAATAAAGAAAACAAAGTCGTAAAAGTACAACAATAATTAATTAAATGTACATAAAGTTTTGCTTTGTGGTTCTTTATTGTTGGTTAGGGCGCTGGAGTGTTTACTTCTAATTGAAATGCGATGCTGCTGTACGACGTGTATCAATCTATGTTCTGTGTTGTATATTTGTTATTTAACAATATGGATTATTTGATGTGTCTGTATATTTCGGGGGAAAACCATCGATATTCCACATGCAGCTGTTTACATAAATGACGATTCATAAGTTGAGTTTGCAATATTGGTACATGAATTATATAACATAAACAATGAAATATAGAATAAAGACATATTATATTATTAAGTTACAGTGCAGATGTTAAAAAGTGAAATCATAAAATGTGTATATACATAAAAATGTTTTTTTTTTTAACTTGTAAAGATCTACAAAATAAATGGTAACAAACAACAAGTTAAGATATATCGGGTTGTATGACACTAGAAATACGCTATCCATATTTAGGTTTGTGATGTCTTCTTTATCACTTTCATATTGTAAGACATGTCTCACACACGGAACCGTTCTGTAAGTAGCGATGTTCTGGATATCCCTGACACAATGACATGTACGAACAATATATATATGATGAGAGCCCTGCTGTCGATGGTCAGCTCGCTTAAAAAAATACGCAATACATAATATTACCATTTAGTCCTTACCTAATACGTGATTCTACAAATAAACTCGTATGGATGTGTTACTGTAAGGCTTATAGAAAATGCTGCAGGCGGTTTTTTCAATAACAATTACGGATGAGAAAAACTAAATATATTTTATAACCGTTCACAAACATTAAGTGTGACCCATTTTCTGATCTAGTGATTCCAATGGAATTAACCTTTATCGACTGAAACGACCCACGTATGAGCACAGCGGCAAACATCGCATTTCTTCATTTTAATGTATGACTTTTATCAGTGATTATATTCACTATTTTTAATTTTGTTCACTTTTGTATAAATTG
Source organism: Dreissena rostriformis (assembly GCA_007657795.1). Classification (NCBI taxonomy): domain Eukaryota; kingdom Metazoa; phylum Mollusca; class Bivalvia; order Myida; family Dreissenidae; genus Dreissena; species Dreissena rostriformis. Next base: position 5,407 of record VMBQ01004985.1, read on the forward strand.
TTCATAGTTATCTTATAGCGAAATTTCTTGCACATGCAACGTACCAATCTCATACGTGTGTTGCTCATTTTCTGTGTTTTGGTAGTCATCATTCGTCTCTCCATGCACGTGACTGTGCATAGCCACTTCAGTCGGGCGAACAGTATCTATTTATGTTGAAAAGGGTTAACAATTATGGCAGCAGGTACTTCTTTTTCCATCTTTACATGATAGACATATCAATGCTGTAACAGCCAACATTAAGATGTTGCAGTTTTAAATCACCCCTTTTCATTAGCTATGCTATTTCGTGACAAAAATATGAACTTATGACGGTAGTTATTCGAAGGTAAAAATAGCAAACAGTTGTAGCGATAAACGGCTACATACCCTTTGACTGCAGGGTAGTATACGTAAGCTCTTCAGGGAGATTGGCATTGTTTGTTCGTTGGACAGTATCGTACATTGGGCTTCTAAAATAAACACGCAATATGTGTATTGTTCTTGTACATAAAATACGAAAGATGTGACAAACGTGTAGTATTTATACAAAATATATGGGCATATCTATAACGGATACACATGCTGATTTGTGTATCGCTTGCCTAGCACTAACACAAATAACAGACGTTAGATTCATCAATCATACGGTTCAGTGGAAATAATAGGAGAGCATCAGGCGTGGACATGTGTTCATACGGTACAATAACACGAAATATTTGTCAAATCAACAAACACGAATAACCGCGTCACCATAACATGCAATTACTTATAAAAAATGTTTGTTTGAGTCTGTGTGTCGTAGCAGTAGATATACTACTTGTCTAACGAATTATGCACTATAATTAAAGCTGTTACTCAACCACTACAATGGATGAAAAGAGAGGTTCTACCCTTTCAATCGATATGACTGTTTATTGACAACGTTTTAGTATCCATGTTAGCATCATTCCAGGTAACATTGCTAATCTGTAGCGCAACAAGTGAACTATACAAGGAAGAGCAGAATTCGAAGATATTAAAGGATATGTTAAATTTGAGTGACGCCAAAGAACAGTCTTTGGCAGAGTACCAGCCTCTCTTCTACTACAAGAAAGTGACAACATACCAAGTCAACTTAAATAGAATGGTGCATGTCACCAGAAACTCTTCGGCCATATGAACCCACCCTGTTAGTGGGGTTAGGCAGCTTATCACCTGATGTTTCGGCGTAGCTTTCTAACACAGGTTTGAGCTTATTCAATAGCCGATGGAATGTTGGATAGCTTTCCTGTCATGCCCGAATGAATAAATTAACAAAATTAATTGGTTGATTGGAATGAAACTCCACAAAACATTTATGGAAGGGAATATCCGCCAGTCCATTCGTGTTGCCAAACGACAATTACATATTGCTTAATGACGATTGTTTATTGCTTAATGACAACTCCATGTTTAATGTTTACTCGTTGTACGTTAATCCTTTACTCTTGTGAGTAAATTACAAATGCATCATTTCTGTTTAAGTGTTAATATGGCTATCTTCTTGTTACTGTACTATTATCATTTCAATACGTAGTAATGATACAAAAGACATATTAATTTGCAAGTTCTACTAAGCCAAATGCATAAGCACACGGCAGCAGCTCACATGAAGTAAGCCGAAAGCCGGATGCATTAAGACGAATGCATTTGCAATACTGAATTCATATACGACGGGGAACCAGAGTTTTCGGCAGTTTTCGTAAAAGGTTAACATTGAGAACGATGTGGTATTATATATCTACCAGATAAATTACTCTACCGCGCCTTTTCAAACGTGCCACTGTCAAGATGTCCCATAATATCATTGTGACGAGATGAGATACGATCACAGGCAGCAGTATCATAAATTGCCCCCTTTCGGACCCTAACCCCCCCCCCCGCCCAAGCTCACCCCAGGGGTTCCAGATTGTTAAATGTACACATATTGTGTATGGTTTGACATTTTGACTTTTTTTTATTGTGTATTTGCGTCATTATACGTTGTTGAAATGGAAAGCAACGTGACAAAATAAGTATGCTCGGTTACCTAATGCACATTTGTATGCCCCCGAAGGTGGGCATATAGTGTTCGCACTGTCCGTCTGTCTGTCCGTCTGAAATTCCGTCACACTTTGCGTTTAGATTTCGAAACATGTGGAACAACACTGCGTTTAGGTTTACAAAAATGTATAAAAAGGGGGCATATGTCATCCTATGGTGGCAGCTCTTGTTTTAAATTTATTCAGAAATTCAATGGTTTCCCATTGTCATCGCAAATGTTCATATGCCTTATACTTTATTTATACCATCATCAATATGTTGAACCTCTTACTCCTATTTCTGTATATTAGGTACGAGTTGTCTTTGGATAGACAATTTGACCAAACAACAGGTATAAGTTAACCAAAATGAGTATGAGTTGACCCGTTACATAGTATTTAAACCAATATATATAGCTTCAAACGGACCCATTTTGATGAAGACTGTACTTTTATTGACTAAAATGGTAGATCGATCTTGTTTGTCTTTGCATCTATAATGCGTGGCTCAGTGACCCAGTTAAGGTTTAGGGTTTGTAACTCAGGGATCCTGGATTCGATCTTCACATGGGGCGCTGATGTTTACATGGGAGTTTCCTCTGGCAAGACTGCAGAGCCCTAGCCTAGCACTGGTGAAACACATAAAGCTTACATAAGTGAATCTTTGCCATAATATAACACGGGGATAAACACAATACAAACAAATCAAGATGGTGGTAGAGTAGATATCGGATAATTGTGGAAAATTGAAGATTTTCATAAAGATGTTAGAAAGATGATTAAAGCAGACAAGATCTTTTTTATTTTTTTATTTTTAGAAACTTAGATCAGAAAGTGTAATAACAATGTATATTTGACTACAGTTTAACAGTTCTTATCTCTCTTATTTATCATTATACTACATACTATTGACATATTATTGTATACTTTTTAAATATACATGTATTAATTTACAGATATGAGCCCAAAGCAAAGAACCGCTGCTCTTTTAAGGCAGACAGCATATCTGTTGAATGTCAACACAAGCGACATGAGTACACCAGTACCAAATCTTCACCAGTGTACCCTCTGTAAGTACAACTAGTGCTGCAAAAGTACTTTTCGATATGCATACACGGAACTGTGGCAGTTTCGCTCTGGACACATAAGTTGTGTATTATACGGAGGTGTAATCAGGTAGGCATCATTAAAGAGGCCAATGTTAGCTATTTTGGACCTACAGTCTATGTAAAAAAAAATCATATTGTATAATAATAGTCATACATGTATAGATTATTTTACTGTACCTTAAAGAAATATGTCATTACTGGATACTTCCCAATTATTGTTTACAAGACCTTCATGTACTTTCAATTTGTTCTGAAAACACCCTACATAATGATGATGAAACATGCTTTTAGCAGCTAACTCTTAAAAGGTACTGTATATAGTTTGAGTTACATAGTTTAGGATATTTTTTACACTTTTGAATTTAAAAAATAGATTCCCAAGCTTATCGGTCCTTTTTCCAACTAGCAAAAAACATTGCTGCAATACTAAAAATCAGATTCCACAACACAGCACCAATTAGTACTACATAAAAATAAACTTGTTTATCGAGTATCGCCAGGTCCAAACTGCAAAGACTATACTGGTAACTCTGCTGGAATCAGTTATAGAAGTGTTTCTGTTATTAATTGTTTGCCCTTAATATCATTCAAATAACTATCATTAGTTGTTAGTTTAATAATGGCATATACTTAACGTTTCTTAATAAGGCTCAAGCTACTGCATCAGTCAAGCTAAATAATAAAAGATTTCAACCTAAACAAGATAAATGTGTTGCATTATCTTCCCTGCTGCAGGTCCCTGGTTCAGACCAATGACCCCCTGTCTAATGAGCTAGACGAGACCCGGGAAAGACACCAGAGCGAGGTGAACCAGCTCAACTGGAGCTACCAGCAGCTAATCAAAACCCGTTTGGAAACAGTCTCAATGTGTCAAGTACCTTTTCCTCTCATCACCATGGCCACCCTGAGCAGGAAAGAAGAAAATGGTGATGTACGGCAGTGATACTTAGGGGAGGGCTGGGACAATGTGGTCTGGAAGGGACAGGGCAATAGAAACTTTGTAGCAGAAGGCAAAATGAATTTTGTATAGGAGAGCATTTGAAATAAGGTATCGCTGGCTGACTTTGGAAGGGGACGGCAAGTTGACATGATATTTGGTAGGGGAGATTCGCAGAGGGACAAGGAAAAATTAGTAGTGTGGGCAGGGGGAAATGTGATGGGGGAGATAAGAGGGGCAGGAAAAAAGCGGTGATATGTGAGGGCAGTGGATATGGGTAGGGTAGGTCGGGAGAAGAGGGACAAGAGGGTTTTAGAAATTGATGAACTTAGATCAAAAAAAAATTTGCTTATTCATTATAGCCAGGTTATAAATAATAAATGGTTGTCGAGGCTTAATCACGAATTGATTTTTTTCATTTGAAGTAAGTTGTCATGTTTTTTCGTAAAAAACGCATATAAAAAACTTGATATTAAAGAAACATTATCAGGAGATGAATTATTTATAATATCTGGAAGATTCGCATACAAACCTTCTACGAAGATAAATGAATACAGCCACGGCAACCAAAACAACAACTATTACAGCAGCAGCAACGCCTCCTCCAATTGCGGCTGATGAAACGGTATCTTTACTGTTTTCTTGGTTCAGAGCTATTATAACAAGGATTTTAATATCGTATTAAAGCATCAATTTCCAATTAAAGTATGTTTAGGAATTTTAGTTAGATTTCCATTTCAAATATATAGTTTCGACCACACAAGCACCAATGCACGATGCATATTACACACTCGTGCATTCCATTATGCAGGGTTAGAAATTACAAGTATTTTGTTCAAACATAAAATTAAAGCATTCATTAATTAATGCTAAAACAACACCGAATACAAATACTATAAACACTGACACAATATCGCATACTTTACCTTGCATGCAATCGACTCCTGTAAATCCAACACTGCAGCCAAAAACGCAGATTCCTGTTTCGTTGGAGCATCGGTTGTCAACATCTTTTCGAGCACAATTTGAAGGACATTGCCTTTCACATGATGGTCCAACAAAATCAGAGATGCATCCACTAGTACATGTTCCATTCATATGACAAGATGCGTTAACGCAATTATCACTACACGTCAGAGAACATGCATTTCCATATAGACTTGTAGAAGAGCAGGTCAAACACTTTCCGTTCTACCGCTCGCATATTGAGCAATTAGCTATGCACCTCGACTCGCATGTAACATTCCAAAACCCGCTTAAACAACCGTGTATGCAAAGCCCAGTAGCGTTAATGCATTGACCACTAATACACGATGTAGAACATGGCTTACAATGTCCGTCCAAACTAGGAGACTTCCAAAATCCGTCACGACACCCAATTTCACATTCTCCTGTTGAATTATTACATTTACCGCTTATGCACGTTGGAGAACATGGTGTACATAGCCCATGTAACCGAGGATAATATCCATCAAGACACTGAGTGCATTTAAAGTTGTTGCTATTTGATTCATCACATACCACACAATTCCGATCTATGTCGGTACATTTATATTGACACCACGCACCATAGTTACCATTTTCGCATCCGTCTGTACACTCTGATAGCGATGTACATAATAAATTCTTGCAAGTGCTGCTACAAGGGCAACTTGTTCGGTCATCTACATAGTACGAAGTATTTTTACAAGGCATGCATGGTAAAGAATAACACACACTATCTTGACACCGGCATGCGTATTCAGGCCTTGAAAATCCATCATTACACGCTGTACAACTATTTGCCTCATCACAAGCCATACAGTGTTCAAGACAATGTATCTGGCACGCGTGTCCACCAAAACCCATTTCGCACTTCGAACATAGATGCATAGAAGTACACGCTTTACAATTTTCAGGACATTGGATGTCACATGCTTGTCCATAAAAACCGTCTTTGCAACGTTGGCATTGACTCAACGAAGTGCAGGTCAAACAATTCTCAGGACATGTTTCAGAACAATATGGCCCGAAATAACCTGTCATGCACAAAGAACATTGCCCCGATGGTGTGCATGATTGACATCTATCTTGACACTTATAAGTACAGGTTGTTCCATAAAACCCATTCATGCACTTTTCACAAGTGTACCTTTCTGTACAGTTGAAGCAGTTTTCTGGACATGTTATTTCGCATGAAAATCCGGTCTTACCTGGTATACAACAGTGGTAACCAAAGTACCCATCTTTACATCCATTTGTGCATACAGCACTTTGTTTGTTACATGACGCGTTATAACATCCTACTGAGCATCTGTCTCTGCATTCATTGTAGCGATATCCGTCCGCGCACTTTGAACATGTACCGTAGAAACTGTTACAATATCCTTTCGCACAGTTTACGCTACAGTTGAGTTGACAATCAGTACCGTAATATCCATTTGGACATGCAACACAAGTTTCATCTGAAACACGTGAAACAATATTTTATTATGTTCATGGAACAGTTCGCTTTTAAATCAAAATATGTATCCATAATTAATTTAAAGAGCAAACAATCATGTCGACAAGGCATTTACTAATTGTGATAAGTGTGTTACCTTGTATGAAAAACGTTATCCAGAAGTAAATTAAGTATCGTGTCTGCATTGTGTAGTTCAATGTTCTATGCTGAAATGTAACACAAATAATTCATTCGAAATAGAAAAAGATATATATATATATATATATATATATATATATATATATATATATATATATATATATATATATATATATATATATATATATATATATATATATATATATATATATATATATATATATATATATATATATATATATANATTATATAAGAAATATATATATATATATATATATATATCCATAGTTCTTAATGTAACTTCAAACGGCCAGCAGTTTAGAATTCAAACATATTCTGAATGAACTTATTATTGCATTACAAACACTATAATTTATCAGTACTTGGTACGTAAACACGCACACAATAGTGTTCTTTTGGTTCAATTTCTGATCGGTTTTACGATAATAACTGGGACATAATGTTCAAATACACGGTGCCTATACCACGTGACTTTTTAAGATCTGTGTTGGGAGAATAAAGCGCGACACAGATGCCATTTTTTAGGATGTCTTTTTTAATATTTTACCATTTTTAATGGGATAAAGTGGAGAGCACGCTTATTCGTGAGAGTTTTCTAAATGTATCATGTATCATGTATACCGAGCTTTGGAATTGATTGAAACAATTCAACAGTTGATTACATTTAGCTTAGTATTTTTCAACAACGTGGTAAGTGACGTTACAAGGCATAGTGTTTCATGTGCTCCTATTTGTAGGAAAATTGCAAATTGCCGATGACATTACAAAACTGAAATGTGAGCTCTATTTTCTGTTGATATCACATGTCAAAATCATGATTAATCTGTGCGCATATTTAATTTGCCTACATTTGTGTGTTGTTCAAGCCATAATAAATGTTTAAGTATGTTCAGTTTGTTTCAGGTCTTGACTTGATCGGTCTGCGTAAGCCGGATCCATCCCTGACCCCCACCAGACAGTGGCCGAAGCCCAAGAAACCGCAGAGTGCCCACATCGGTAACGTTTTCGTTAAATGCATAACATAGTTTGTCAGTTAAATGGCAACAATCACATTTTTTAACGCGTTTCTTTCCTCCCTTTCCAGTACAAACAGTTTATGGGTTAACTAGGAAAGCACATACCAGCATACTCTATTAATATCTTATACTCTATTTATAAATACTGCACTTTTACAACTATACGAAACTGTCATGACTACGCTAACATTGAACTGCTACACACATGAAAAAAAATACAATAAATGAATAAGAGGTGCGAAAAAAAAATACAATTCATTATGGCTTATTCACGTCAATCGTTTAGGTTATTACTTGAATATATGCCGTACAAGTTTATTATTCAATGGCGATAACGTTGGAATGCTCAGTGTCCACCGAGGCCGTACTAAGGCAGGCGGTTGAAGTTTGGTTACTATCATTGACAAGCCAGAATACGCTGCGACGACACCATGACTTTTCACAATTTACAAACACGATTTCTTGTGATATCAATGCTAAAATTGTCGTAAAACTAAAAGGAAACCCGGTATATTGTGTCGGGCTTCTCGATCCATATGAGTCTTGGTTGCTTGCAGTTTAATCTTAGCATTTCAGATAGTGATATTCATATACGTATGGCAAAGTTGAACCTTGGTGTGTGTGCTAGCTTAATGCTATGTTAATGATTTGTGACATTGCGTATTTCATCACGGTTCAAAAGTACAAAAAAACCTATAAGCAATGATGGAGTTACATTTCGAAGTACGTCACTTATTCCAAACCAAGCCCCACATGGACTGCCCTTATAGCATGTGTATCTCGCAATTCCGTTGACTATATTTATAGTTATATGACTTCTCATAAATATGGTTTGCATAACGTTAATTTGCAACTGAAACATCGATATACAACTTGTTATAGAATGTGCTTAATGTCGACATGTGTTTTTTTTAAGCTGTCATTAACGTTCTTGTTAAGTGTATTTTGCGTCTACAGGCATTATTTAACATTGAACACTGGTTTAACCAGATCGCGCAAGCAATTTATTATACATATAAACAATTAACCGACAACACGATGTCCTTGTTGATGTTGACGTTAGATAAATATGCATTCACATTCAAATATGGCAGAAGGTTCATATTACTGATTTGTAAATTATTATATCTTACATCTATACTTTATTATTGATCGTCTTAATTTTAGTTTTGCTCGCTCGATTAAAAAGTTAGTTCTTACATTATTACGTTAAGGGTAAATCTCATGCACAAAGCATCGTGTACGCTTTTCTTTGATTCACAATTGTTAAAACTTTTTGTCACAAATAATGAAAGACCGCTTTAAACATGGGGCAAAATTACACTAAGAGCGTTGACAAATTAAAAAAATCAACATGTTTTATCAATAGTCGTCTTGTTTTTTTTTACGTTTGTAAAAGCACGAGGATCGCTTTTTAACAAATATAATGCATACAGGTAAGTGCATCTTACAGAAATAACGCCGATCTATCTATCAATCTATCTATCTATCTATCTATCTATCTATCTATCTATCTATCTATCTATCTATCTATCTATCTATCTATCTATCTATCTATCTATCTATCTATCTATCTATCTATCTATCTATCTATCTATCTATCTATCTATCTATCTATCTATCTATCTATCTATCTATCTATCTATCTATCTATCTATCTATCTATCTATCTATCTATCTATCTATCTATCTATCTATCTATCTATCTATCTATCTATCTATCTATCTATCTATCTATCTATCTATCTATCTATCTATCTATCTATCTATCTATCTATCTATCTATCTATCTATCTATCTATCTATCTATCTATCTATCTATCTATCTATCTATCTATCTATCTATCTATCTATCTATCTATCTATCTATCTATCTATCTATCTATCTATCTATCTATCTATCTATCTATCTATCTATCTATCTATCTATCTATCTATCTATCTATCTATCTATCTATCTATCTATCTATCTATCTATCTATCTATCTATCTATCTATCTATCTATCTATCTATCTATCTATCTATCTATCTATCTATCTATCTATCTATCTATCTATCTATCTATCTATCTATCTATCTATCTATCTATCTATCTATCTATCTATCTATCTATCTATCTATCTATCTATCTATCTATCTATCTATCTATCTATCTATCTATCTATCTATCTATCTATCTATCTATCTATCTATCTATCTATCTATCTATCTATCTATCTATCTATCTATCTATCTATCTATCTATCTATCTATCTATCTATCTATCTATCTATCTATCTATCTATCTATCTATCTATCTATCTATCTATCTATCTATCTATCTATCTATCTATCTATCTATCTATCTATCTATCTATCTATCTATCTATCTATCTATCTATCTATCTATCTATCTATCTATCTATCTATCTATCTATCTATCTATCTATCTATCTATCTATCTATCTATCTATCTATCTATCTATCTATCTATCTATCTATCTATCTATCTATCTATCTATCTATCTATCTATCTATCTATCTATCTATCTATCTATCTATCTATCTATCTATCTATCTATCTATCTATCTATCTATCTATCTATCTATCTATCTATCTATCTATCTATCTATCTATCTATCTATCTATCTATCTATCTATCTATCTATCTATCTATCTATCTATCTATCTATCTATCTATCTATCTATCTATCTATCTATCTATCTATCTATCTATCTATCTATCTATCTATCTATCTATCTATCTATCTATCTATCTATCTATCTATCTATCTATCTATCTATCTATCTATCTATCTATCTATCTATCTATCTATCTATCTATCTATCTATCTATCTATCTATCTATCTATCTATCTATCTATCTATCTATCTATCTATCTATCTATCTATCTATCTATCTATCTATCTATCTATCTATCTATCTATCTATCTATCTATCTATCTATCTATCTATCTATCTATCTATCTATCTATCTATCTATCTATCTATCTATCTATCTATCTATCTATCTATCTATCTATCTATCTATCTATCTATCTATCTATCTATCTATCTATCTATCTATCTATCTATCTATCTATCTATCTATCTATCTATCTATCTATCTATCTATCTATCTATCTATCTATCTATCTATCTATCTATCTATCTATCTATCTATCTATCTATCTATCTATCTATCTATCTATCTATCTATCTATCTATCTATCTATCTATCTATCTATCTATCTATCTATCTATCTATCTATCTATCTATCTATCTATCTATCTATCTATCTATCTATCTATCTATCTATCTATCTATCTATCTATCTATCTATCTATCTATCTATCTATCTATCTATCTATCTATCTATCTATCTATCTATCTATCTATCTATCTATCTATCTATCTATCTATCTATCTATCTATCTATCTATCTATCTATCTATCTATCTATCTATCTATCTATCTATCTATCTATCTATCTATCTATCTATCTATCTATCTATCTATCTATCTATCTATCTATCTATCTATCTATCTATCTATCTATCTATCTATCTATCTATCTATCTATCTATCTATCTATCTATCTATCTATCTATCTATCTATCTATCTATCTATCTATCTATCTATCTATCTATCTATCTATCTATCTATCTATCTATCTATCTATCTATCTATCTATCTATCTATCTATCTATCTATCTATCTATCTATCTATCTATCTATCTATCTATCTATCTATCTATCTATCTATCTATCTATCTATCTATCTATCTATCTATCTATCTATCTATCTATCTATCTATCTATCTATCTATCTATCTATCTATCTATCTATCTATCTATCTATCTATCTATCTATCTATCTATCTATCTATCTATCTATCTATCTATCTATCTATCTATCTATCTATCTATCTATCTATCTATCTATCTATCTATCTATCTATCTATCTATCTATCTATCTATCTATCTATCTATCTATCTATCTATCTATCTATCTATCTATCTATCTATCTATCTATCTATCTATCTATCTATCTATCTATCTATCTATCTATCTATCTATCTATCTATCTATCTATCTATCTATCTATCTATCTATCTATCTATCTATCTATCTATCTATCTATCTATCTATCTATCTATCTATCTATCTATCTATCTATCTATCTATCTATCTATCTATCTATCTATCTATCTATCTATCTATCTATCTATCTATCTATCTATCTATCTATCTATCTATCTATCTATCTATCTATCTATCTATCTATCTATCTATCTATCTATCTATCTATCTATCTATCTATCTATCTATCTATCTATCTATCTATCTATCTATCTATCTATCTATCTATCTATCTATCTATCTATCTATCTATCTATCTATCTATCTATCTATCTATCTATCTATCTATCTATCTATCTATCTATCTATCTATCTATCTATCTATCTATCTATCTATCTATCTATCTATCTATCTATCTATCTATCTATCTATCTATCTATCTATCTATCTATCTATCTATCTATCTATCTATCTATCTATCTATCTATCTATCTATCTATCTATCTATCTATCTATCTATCTATCTATCTATCTATCTATCTATCTATCTATCTATCTATCTATCTATCTATCTATCTATCTATCTATCTATCTATCTATCTATCTATCTATCTATCTATCTATCTATCTATCTATCTATCTATCTATCTATCTATCTATCTATCTATCTATCTATCTATCTATCTATCTATCTATCTATCTATCTATCTATCTATCTATCTATCTATCTATCTATCTATCTATCTATCTATCTATCTATCTATCTATCTATCTATCTATCTATCTATCTATCTATCTATCTATCTATCTATCTATCTATCTATCTATCTATCTATCTATCTATCTATCTATCTATCTATCTATCTATCTATCTATCTATCTATCTATCTATCTATCTATCTATCTATCTATCTATCTATCTATCTATCTATCTATCTATCTATCTATCTATCTATCTATCTATCTATCTATCTATCTATCTATCTATCTATCTATCTATCTATCTATCTATCTATCTATCTATCTATCTATCTATCTATCTATCTATCTATCTATCTATCTATCTATCTATCTATCTATCTATCTATCTATCTATCTATCTATCTATCTATCTATCTATCTATCTATCTATCTATCTATCTATCTATCTATCTATCTATCTATCTATCTATCTATCTATCTATCTATCTATCTATCTATCTATCTATCTATCTATCTATCTATCTATCTATCTATCTATCTATCTATCTATCTATCTATCTATCTATCTATCTATCTATCTATCTATCTATCTATCTATCTATCTATCTATCTATCTATCTATCTATCTATCTATCTATCTATCTATCTATCTATCTATCTATCTATCTATCTATCTATCTATCTATCTATCTATCTATCTATCTATCTATCTATCTATCTATCTATCTATCTATCTATCTATCTATCTATCTATCTATCTATCTATCTATCTATCTATCTATCTATCTATCTATCTATCTATCTATCTATCTATCTATCTATCTATCTATCTATCTATCTATCTATCTATCTATCTATCTATCTATCTATCTATCTATCTATCTATCTATCTATCTATCTATCTATCTATCTATCTATCTATCTATCTATCTATCTATCTATCTATCTATCTATCTATCTATCTATCTATCTATCTATCTATCTATCTATCTATCTATCTATCTATCTATCTATCTATCTATCTATCTATCTATCTATCTATCTATCTATCTATCTATCTATCTATCTATCTATCTATCTATCTATCTATCTATCTATCTATCTATCTATCTATCTATCTATCTATCTATCTATCTATCTATCTATCTATCTATCTATCTATCTATCTATCTATCTATCTATCTATCTATCTATCTATCTATCTATCTATCTATCTATCTATCTATCTATCTATCTATCTATCTATCTATCTATCTATCTATCTATCTATCTATCTATCTATCTATCTATCTATCTATCTATCTATCTATCTATCTATCTATCTATCTATCTATCTATCTATCTATCTATCTATCTATCTATCTATCTATCTATCTATCTATCTATCTATCTATCTATCTATCTATCTATCTATCTATCTATCTATCTATCTATCTATCTATCTATCTATCTATCTATCTATCTATCTATCTATCTATCTATCTATCTATCTATCTATCTATCTATCTATCTATCTATCTATCTATCTATCTATCTATCTATCTATCTATCTATCTATCTATCTATCTATCTATCTATNCATGTACAATGTGAATCTAAATTTAGTTTTAGTGCAGATTCGTTCATACGACACAAAGACACAATTTTGTTTCCTTACAAATACGAGTAAAAGTGTCGGCATCGGCTTTAACCAGCGCTAACTTGTCTTTGCTGCATTTTATGAAATTCGTCTTCAAAGTATAATTTTTATTGCCTATTTTGAGTCATCATAACATAATTTAATCAATATATTAAAATTTAACACATGTAAAAATCGTACAGTCCCGCTTTAATAATATAATAAGGTTTCAATTACCAGATTATAAATCCAAGAATAACATTCGTGCAATAAATACGGAAGATCTGTACTTACGACTGCATGCATTCGTCAGCTGTACGTTTGTCTATAGCAATCGGTGTTAGCCCGTGAAATTTAGTCACTTATAAATATATTAAAGACTGTGATACTTACTTGTTTGTGATTACGGCGAACACTTCAGACGCTTCGTACGCTTCGCAATCTTAACAATATTAGCGCTTTGTGCTATCAAGAATTGCAGATATATATCCGACCAAATATTTAAAATAAAAAGATTACACACTTTTTTAGACCCGATACCAAAACTGTGTAGTGATAAATGTTTGCAAGTTGACAATGTGTTAAATGAGTGAATCGTAGATACATTAAACATGCAATTTGAATAAAGTTAACGCTTGAATAAATAGCGTTTTTTACCTCCATCAGACAGGTACCATATACCCCTTGTAAATGTCAGAACTGACAAGCTTTTCCTACTTTAGCCTAAATCGAACGGAAACCTTGATGTTGGTAAAATATTTTAAGGTTTAATGCTTCAACATATGTCATAAGGGCATGATATCTGGGGCATATGTTTTTTTCTAAGGTGATAATTACATTCTTAAGTCTAAATTACGAGTGACAACGTTTTATAGAGACTTTTTCACATCTATAAATAAAGGTTGGCTGTAAACTTAAACTGATTTAAAAAAAGGTAACTGAATAGCCCTGTATAATTATTAAAAACATAAGTAATACAAAATAACCGAAACCGAAGTTAAAGCATTCTTTACTTGCGGAAACAACACAAATAAAACAGTGTTTTCCATTAGTATCTACGTTCTCCAAAAAATCAATAAAGAAAGAAAGAAAAAAATACTGAAAATCCGTCTTTAGATACATTACATTACCTATTGTTATAATCGTAAACATATAGTAAAGCTGACAATTAAATGCAATAACGTCACCTGATTGCTTATCTAAAACAAACAAAACAATATTGATCATATACAATAGGGCAGAAAATATGTATATACATGTACTCTTGTAATGAAGAAAAAAAGCAGGCATATAGTAATCGCGCATTCCGTCCTTTGGTCCGTCTGTCCGCCCAGCTTTTTATGGGGAACATAAATCAGGAAGTATTGATGATTCAAATTGAACTTCGGATAATGACCGAGGGCTACGGAACATAAATAAGTGTAAGATCGAGAACTATTTTAGGATGAACAGAGTTATTGCATTTAGGTCAATTTTCGGAACACTTAGAGCTGATAAAATACAATAAAACACAATCATGTGCTTTATCAATTTCACTTATTTATGTTTTTTCCTTGTTTATACAAACATCTGTACTTCATTTTACATTTCAGATTGTATTATTTCATATGCTATTTATTAAACATTAATCTTTAATTACTGTTTGTCCAACATAATAAGCGTATTATATTATAATGTGTTCATTAAACACACTAATTAATATACATATATCATAACCTAGGTCGATTTAAATGCGTTAATTACATAAGTAGTGTAAGTTTTTCATAACAAGAAACTCACAAAGCTTTATGTTTCAGTCATCCGCTAATTAATCCCAGAATAATAATCCTGCCATTAATACGGGAGATCTGTACTCTCCACGTGTGTCAAATAAAATATGTTTTAAGTTATGTTAAAAGTTACGTGTGCGTGTATAGCAACCGGTGTTATTTCATAACGACAGGATGCATGCATGTCCCGTCTGATATAGGTGCATATCACACGCAATCTTTCTCATTTAAAACATTAAAATATTCACCCTATACACTATTTATCATTTCCGTAACCTTTTGTGCATTGTGTAGCAGATCTGCACACTGAAGTGTTTTACATACCACTGCAAGGGCAAAGCAATAAACAAAATGGGTTGTATGGACTAGTAGTATATCTCTATTTAAGTCTCATCAATATACATTCATGGTAATTATATTACAATTATTTACACATTGTCAAATGTATATTGCCATTCCATATTGGAATTATAAGAGACTATCGCAATTATGAATTCCACTTAATATTTACAAATTACATACATTACGACTTTTATCAATTCAACATTTTGCACAAATAAATGAAATAAAAAATTAAAAGTTAAAAAGTTTAAACTGAAGAAACTTTGCTTATCAAATTAATTACGATCTGCCTTAAAACAATGGTAAGATACTGAAAGATAGAAAAAAGCACTATCGCGCATTAGTTAAAAAATACTATTTGTAAAGATATAGAGAATGCGTGACCAAACTGTTATAAGACTTGCATCCGTTATCAAAACCGATGTCGCAATCAGAACAATAATTTCAATAATGTGTGAAATGCTCGATGTATAATTGCTTGTGCATTGATGCTCACATCGTGTTCCATAAAAATGTTTTTGCAACATTGGCAATGGTTTAAGTATGTATATGTCAAACAGTTTGGAGGATAGTAGCTCAGACTGTATCGCACGAAAACAAATCTTGCAGGACGAACTGTACCAGACTAATATTCATGCTGGATTATTGTCTTTACATTTAATATTTCATAAAACTCTAAATAATCCTCTACGCAGAATTCAAGTGTACCTACGGCTCTATCTTTGTAACGTTTCTTGATATAACATACATCCAACTCTGAGTATCTGGAGTCATAAAGCGGTTTCCGTTCACACAAGTTGAACATGTTCCCTTGTTACTGTCACACTGTCCTCTCGCATACCATTTGCTACATCTCAGTTAACAGGAATAACAATAATATTAAATTGAATCTGCCCTGTTTGTATTAATAAATCGTTGCATGTTCATAATGTTTCGAGTGTGAATACCGTGGACGCTTCAATAAATTTCCATAACAGAAACAAAACCGTTATACAGAGTATGTGCCCGTACTAATAAATGTTTATTTCTCGTTTTAATAATCGTGTTCAACACTTATTCAATTGTGCTATATGTGCATATAGTTCTCATTAAGGAAACGATACTACTGCATACCATTTATAAAAATGACATTATAAATAATAAAACGATTCAAATGTATGTGACCTTGCATTATGACAACTGATATATTAAAACATCATTTGCAATGAAAACCACAACAAAAGGTGACAGCTTTTTACACGCTCAATTTTGACGTCACGAACCAGAATTCGTATGTCATCAATACGTTGACTAACAGTTATAATGTTTAACCATATATATGTATTTTATCCCGTTAAATGGCGTGGGTTGTCGAAATCAGCAATCGATGATTGAACTTAGCTTTATTTCATAATTGTCGAGATAAAGCTGATACGTACAGAACAATATCGTTATTGTGTTTACTTTCTTACCTCATTTGATGTGTATCGTGTGTTGTTTTTTTTTCTGGTAAATCCTTATATTTTCGTTTGTTGTTTTTCCAAATAAAGACCGTAATAATGTTGCTTGAGATTTAGTATAACTAAATTTAATTTACATCCAGTGACCAGTGATTTACAATGTACATGGAATGCTATCTTAAAGAGGCATCTAGGGAAATTAAATTCATCAATTTGTATCTCATACCACTCCGAATTTATTCGAGATTCGAAAAAGCGATATTAACTGGTGTTATATGTTTAAGTCATTAAATTAAAGTGTTATCAACGGAAGCAAAATTGCGAGATAAATGAACGCAATGTGTTTCCGTTCCGTTAAAAGTAAACTAAAACCAATTGATAATTAAACATAACAATGGCATTTGCCTTTGTACACAATTGCGAGAAGACGAAAACCTTTGAAGTCGCCATTTGTAAACAAGAACAAAATCAATTATTGGACAACGGAAGCAGTAACACAATTTTAGTTAATTCCTAAACGAAAATAGAACGGGCAATCTAAAACATTGTAACACTAAGAAAACAGGAAGAAAACAGGTCTTAAGTGTCATGACTTGTATATTCTTTACCGAGACATCCCTTTAAACATGCCCATCTAAACACTTTGAGGCCATGGGGCAATTACCATTAATAAAACAATAAATAAGCATATCACAACAAACTACACTATTTATTCCTAGCTGTAAACAGTCAGTTGGAACATGGGAACTCGTTTTTAAGTAATATTCTTCCTCTGAAGCAACCGATGGCACATGTATTTATGAGATAATTTGTGCATTTCAGAAAGACTTTTACATGTGTGCTTGAAATATTAAAATAACCCCAAAATATGTTTTCTTTTCACAAACTGTATGGAAATGTGTAGATTACTTTTCATACGATGCACATGTATATATTTTCAGTATAGACGAATCGATATTTAACTTTAAAACATACCAATTCGAGACGGTTAACAATACAATAAGTATTTCAAAAGAAACGTATATTTTTTGCTTTCCGTGCACTAACACTCATAAAGAAAGTAGTATACTATGCAGAAATAGTCCATTCATCGAAGTATAAATTGATTGACGAAAGCGTAGTAGAGTTTTACATACTTATTATCATCTCGTTGTTTGTGAATTCAAGTTGTTGTTGGTTTCAATTGTGTCACCTTTTTATAGTCTTAAAACTGTTCATTTGATCGTGAATGATCATGAACAAAATGAATTCGCAATTTCACGCAGAACGGGTAGTCATAACAATGAATCTATAAATAGGTCTGGTAATTATCAAAGTTCCGCCGTAGTAGTTAACAGAGTGTTACGCTTTTGCTTTAATCAGCCAACTCTCTGTACAGTTATTATAAGGTGCAGATTGATCAAAGCTTTATACTAATAACTCGTTTTTACAAGCACAATCTACACCCAATGAATATTGATTGTGTTTAATCACATTTAACTTTAAAGAAAGCGATCAAAGCGATAATTCTTGTTTTCTAATGTTTACAAAGCAAATCATCACCTGCACAAGCAGGACAAACAATTTATGATAACTACATTGCGCAATTACCGCAACAACTCACACTCTTTACTAAAAATGGTTTTAATTATACAATATTATATGCAAATGGTAAATTGATTATGTGATATTATTTTATGTTAAATTATTTGCAAATATTAAAGGTTGATAATAAACATTGTTCTTAACTTTTATTGATGAACATCTTTACGACTGACGCATAGTCGGTGATACTTTTGTTATCGTTGAGTTCAGATATAAACAATCGCGTTCGTAAATCAAGACATAGCTTTTAACAATCATCCTGGTTTTGAAAACAAATGTTGAATAACACTATCAGGGGATAAACTTCCAATGTCGTTTTATGTGCTTTTTTAACGTAGAACATAACCGGGGAATTAGTAATATGTGAAAATGAATTTTTAAAATATGCTGTAAATGAGTTATCGTTAACAATTCTTACCATACAATATTGAGCTTTCTAATTGCTTGGGTCATACAAAAGTATATAAACATATTCTAGTCAGATGTATCTGCATACTGTTAGTGCTTATACGTTGTTCATATAATACGATTGGCTATTCGCCGACATAATGTATAGTTGTTACATTTGCTTCCGCTTCGATAACATGCTACCGGTGTATTCATTATCGTCATATTATTTAATGGCCCACTTTTCTATCACTGAATGTTATTATGTGATCCAATACATGCTTTTTAATCTAGAATTCAAAAATATGTGTTTTGGTTTTAATGTTATGTCATGTATGTAAGCAACAAGGAAACAACCCCTTTATCTGCATTTATGGTCAAGTGGTTTCCATCCTCACATCTTATGATTTGTTTTAATGCTCTAAATAGCAACATCTAAGATAATTATATTTGATTGCAACATATATATTTTTTAATGGTGTCTCGTTAAAAGATTGTGACCTTATGTTTTCACCAATGTATAGTGATATAGAGGAAAGTAGCTTGGTGTTGGTGAGAATTGATAGCAATCATTGCAAACTTTGTATAGAACCATTACGGTTTAACAGTTATAAATCCCCCATGGCCAAGCAGGACTATCATTGAAACTGTATTGATACACTGTTAAATTTGATTTCATGTTATTTAATCTGAATATATCTACAATTCTTCTTATTCAAATATGTTGGATAAATGATACAGCTGAATTGTTGTTCACACGTGAGTACTACACAAGAACTTGTGGCGGACGCTACAAAACGGCATACAATATCTGACATTATATTCCCTTTTAAAGTAGTAAACCATACAAATACCCCCCCTCCNAAAAAAACAAAAAAAACGCGGGAACATTGTTTGAGTTGCTAACTGTTTAATCGCATATATTATGAGTATATCTATGTAATAAAAAAGCATTTAAACATATACAGCACACAGTGTATATCACATTCGTGCTAAGAGTTTGGAGACAAATGCATTGTAAAAAGAATTTCGTATGAACAAGTCTTTAGGTGAACTAACTTTACATAAATACGTCCATTACAAATACTGTTTAAATATATATATATAATTATATTTTATGAAAAGTGACAATATGGAACTAAAATAAAATTGCAATGTATGACAATTTACCACAGATGTCTTCATATAGTACTGTAGATACATATGATCAATACAATACTCATTTAAATACTGGCTTCGATCGAGTTATCAAAGAAAGCGTCTCGGTGTGCAATAGATACTTTTAATTTATTAATTAACAATTATACGGCCTGGATATTTAAATCTTTAAAATAAATGACATTTTTTTATCAGATAACTTACAAAACAGTGTCATATTAACAAATATATTAAAACTAAGGCACATAGTGTTAAAAGTACTTGTTCACATTTTTTGGAGATCATCATTTGTTGCCCTCAGTTAAAACATATAAACATTCGAACTAAAGAGCTCCACTATATAACAATAATAGACTTTAAGAAAAAAAGAAAGAAGCAATAATTCTCATCCTAGTCTCAAACGGCTGGCAATAATAGGACCTGTATATTTAAAACTGTACAATACGTGGAATTATTTTAACAGGTACCTAACAAACCAGTGCCATATGAGCAAATATATTGAAACGTAGGCACATAGCGTTTAAGTGACTTGTTCACAGATTGTTTGCATTTCTTGACGATCGTCATTGAATGCATTTAGTTGATACATATAAACATCTGAACTAAAGAGTCCCACTATATAACACAAATTTAATTATTTCAAAAAGAGAAGAAAACAAAAGGAAAAAAAGTGTACTAGACCTAGGCTCAAACGGCTCACATTTGGATTAAAGAGTTATTGTTTCAACCACACGGCCATCCGTACCTTTACTTAACATACTGCATTTTTTCCTTTATATAGGCAATCCATGTATTGCCAACAAATATAACAACATTATTTGGTTGTAACGCGTTTGTACCGTTTGATAATTGTATTTATTTTGAATGATGAAAACTCATACACGAAATTATATTTTCAGCATGAGTGTACGTAAGAAGTGTTATGCCACTCCCTGATGTACAGTGTTCTGAATAAAGTTGCATTGACATTAATACAATTGGTGAACCAGTATCTTTAAAACAACAAACAATACATACTTAACCAGTCTTTCATATCAATCATAAATAGCCTTTTGTTTTAGTAAATGCCATAGCTCTTTATGTCTTTGTTGGGTAACAATATGAACAGACAATCAACGGTGAAGCTGTCAAAATAGGAAATGGAAAGTGGAAATGTTCGTTGTGAAGGAAGATTTCAACAGCGAATTCGAAGAACGTTTTTAATTTTAAAAAGCGCAGTAAATACCAAATATATAAGTAACATAAACTATATTGTGGCGCACCACACTGTGAAGGCCACATCGGAATATGCGGCATGCGGCACGCCACAATGTGGCCTGTGGCATACCACAATGTGGCACCGTTGCGAGTATAAATAGCCTGTACGCGTTTATTCGAGGACTCCTAACATATTTTTTAGCCTGAACTCCATCTCGGTTTTTATTAACTTTAACTTCGTAACGATCTTTGAGCAAGTTAGTCTCTTTTCGGTAATAGTACGTTTTGATAGGTTACATTGCACTAAACTGTTAATTTTTGCCATATTCAATAAAATCTTATACTGTTTCTCAGACTCTTTTCGTCTTTAACCCTTTAATTCGGAGTCAATTACAACACCAACCATTTACAGTTACAATAACATAACAACAGTTCACAATCATCAGCAGCAGAAACAACAACACCTGTAACCAGCAGCAAATACCACAGACAGAACCAGCTACCCCAGAGAGCGACCCCCAAATCAATGAAAATCGTCAATGCGAAGGCCAAGCCCTGACTCGTAACAATATTACAATTATTCATTACAATATAGAAAATTGTATACTGAAACTAAATGCACCATGAATTATAAAAAAGTCATTGCAAGACGGCTATGCGTTCGGTTTAATATTTAAATCAAAGTTGTGTTTGTCGTTACATGGATCGACTTGTTTTCATTTAATAAAGTATTGAAGTTGGAAATACAGAAATGCTAATTTACAAATGTAATCGTTAAAGTTTAAGAGTTTTATATTAAAATATATATAACCATATAAGTAGAAATTCTTACAAGACACGCGCGGCGTAGAAGTTTTAGTAGTAGTAGTATTTGTGAACTGTTGATGCAATCACTGGGTTTATAGCTTAACTTCGGACAAGTGAAAGGTGGATTCGGACAAGATCCCTTTAAATCCCTTTACATGAATGCACAGTTCATTTCGATCAATGCATTACTACTACTACTTCTACTACTACTACTACTACTACTACTACTACTACTACTACTACTACTACTACTACTTCTACTACACTACTTAATTATCCCAAGTCTTTATTTAACATAGCAATTAGCGGCTTAAAGATACAGGGGGCACTCCTTCTTGAAAAATCGACAACAAAGTTTTCTAGATTCTAAGTGACTAAATTTTGCCGTTTTAACTGATGTTCATTTGATGTCAATGTAAAGAAATACTATATGTTTCTCTATAAACAGGGTCAAAAGTCTATAAAAACACGTTATTTGTGTCTGTATTCACCATTTATGCACATTTCAATTTAAAAACACTGGAACTATAACTTTCATAAATAGAGTATATTTAATAAATTAAATAAAATAAATAAAAATTATCAGTTTATTTTAACACCAAAAAGCCACAAGTTTTGCCCAATATGTTTTAAATAAAACAAATCATCACAGAAATTCTTGCAAAAAACCCTCGTTCATTATAAAACTTAATTCACACATCAATTCACACATTTTATTAGTAAAGTTGTAACTAATCCTTATTGGTATTGCTGTAAATTAAACTATTTTGTTGAATAACGGCTTTGTCGAAGATCAAACAGCAATCGACAGTTTATGTTGTTGGATCAAGGATAGTATCTCAATCAGTTTCATCAATCCATTTCATGTATTGTCAAATTATGGCAGATTAAAATAATGCAAAACGTTACCTTTAAGCCACTGCTATCAAACACTGAAGCATCATGTGTTGCACCAGGCCATCTTGACACAACATCGACGAACCTTAAAGAAGAGTACACGTGTAACTTAAGTCAATATTTTAAGATAATACTGATAGCTGCATTTGCTTAAGCATTAAAAACAGAAGCTTGATTACACAGTGCTGATGTTGTTAATTGTGGTAGATAATGTTATTTGCGCATGCACATAAACATTATTTGGTATCAAATATGATACTCATTACACTTAGTTCAACCTTTTATGGTATTTCTCATCTTTATTATCTAATTTTATGATAAGGAAATGAATCATAAGACTGTAATTACATTAACCTAATGTTGGCGTCAACAACAGCCTGCACAATAATGGCACGGAGCCCTTTTCTGCAAACGTACGCTTCTTCGGGCTCCGTTGGTTTGATAATGGGAATAAGGGTCCCGTCGACTGATCCAACTACATTTGGCAGCCGACATTTCCTGAAAAATTCCTACTTGACAAGCAGAAAAGCTGGTCCTTGTGGAAATCTGAAAATATCAATACAGTTTTATGCAACGTAGAAAATCAATTAAAAATAAATAAAATGTAGTGCACATTAACATTTGTGTTGCTACAGCTAACAGACATTACTTGCTATGATATTACCAAAAACATACGAGTAGACTATGCTACAATTAAGCACAAGGTATATCTGATAGAAAGAAAACATCAGAAAGAGGTCAATATGATGTACTCGGGGTTTATTTTAGCTTGAATGAATCTTCTTCATGCATATCACGAACATTTTTATCATATTTAAATCATCATATTTATATCGTGAGCATGCAGCTATAAGCACCAAATAAGAAAATTGATACATGTACATTAAGTTCATTATTGGAATAGTTCTGTAATTTTAAGATAATAACCTGTTATTTTTCAACTTTTTGTTCACACCAAACACTAATATAATCGTTATGTTTGAATGTTTATTTCAATCGCGTACGATGATCCGTCCTTCACCTTACGCTATTTATCTCTCGATTGGTTCCGCGCCTCATAGTTACCGAATACCTGAAACCGACAACCGTATTTACCTTGTAAGCGTCTGATCGACATGGGCTGGACTCAAAATTGAAGATAAACAACTCCCGATTTACAACGATTTCGACGTTATATTGCAAACAAAAGGACAAATCTGTGTTGAAAGTTGATACACTCGTATTTGTTTATTGTACTAATGCGGATTATGTTCGGAAGCTGGGGTAATTCGATAGTTTTACTATTGTGAAAATCGGCACTGAACGTTCTGTCAGACGAGAGCCGACCTAGCATTTCTACGAGTGCGAGAAGTGTTTTCTTGTAGTCTATGTTGGCAAGTAGCCGTTCATGCTCATTTTGCGCCACGAGGCAACCTTTCCCAACAAAATGGTACATCGTGTACGAAAATCGACCGCCATTTAGGCATATAATGGCTTAAAGATGTTGATGTACTGTACAGCCCACGCGGAACCAACAAAGTCCGCGGCTTCGCCACGGACAGAATTTTTAGTACTCGACGGCCGCGCGCGTTCTTACGCGGCGTATCGCCGCGACCCTCGGCATCGATCCGCGCAACGAGGCCGAGTCTGTATTAACCTCGCGTCCTATCGCGGAATAAATCCGCCGCATACATACGCGGCGGATCGAGTGCAAAAAATATACACCTACATGTACATGTACATTTGTAGCGCAGAATTCTATATTTGCGCTGAAGCAATTGCATTTGTCGGTGTTCAATTGCTTCTAATTGATTCTGTGATTAAACTAATTAAAAACTAAAATTAGTTAAAGATTCACAGTTTGATATTTTGAGTATTTATTTTTTCGCATTTTTCTGTTGTGGCAGGTGGACAAAAACGGAGACGGCCAGATTGATATTGAAGGTAACTCACTGTTTGAATTCATCCCGCTATTGCTATACGAGTAATTAAGTAAAGCATTGCTCTGTGAAAATAGGGTTGAATGCATTTGCGTAAAGTGTCGTCCCAGAAAAGCTTGTGCAGTCCGCACAGGCTAATCAGAGACGACACTTTCCGCNAAATACAAAAGTGAACAATATAATTTCAAATGCATCGATACAAGATGCAATATAAAAAAAACTTAAGACAACTTTCCTAAGTTGTCTTTATATCAGCGTATTTTTGTTTTATAACCATAGTCTTATCCGTTTCAAAATTGATTACGCTCGATGAATATCGCATGCCTGGGATTTCAAACAAGTGTTTCGACTACCACCATCATTTGCGTTTGCCCCATAATCTGTTACGTAAATGCTTTAACGTTAAAGTAATATTTAAAGTCATATCGATTTTTAATTGAAGTTCGTTTTTATTCACATATCTGTCAATATTGACATTGTTATATTTCACTGGATATCAATCTTCCACAAGTTCAAGAAGTCAGATAATATATGGTATAAGTGCTCAATATCAAAATCAAATATCACGTATAATTGAACAGTTATTTCCTCGTGTTCTTTGAAGAATGCCATGTGTCTTTAACATTTAGAAAATAAAGCACCTCTGCTTTTGCTAGTCCTCTTACAATGACAAAAACACATTGATGATGTCTTGTACAACCTATAAAAGAACTCATTACGTATGTATTTATTAAATATTCCTCTTTGGATACTGGTTTTCCAACAGCATAATTGTATTATATTATAATGTGTATCTACAACAAACTAATTAATATCCGTTTTATTCCATATCATTAGTCGATTTAAATGCGTTAATTTCATACTTATTGTTAGTATTTCACAACTAGAAACACAAGAAACTTGACGTGCAATTTAAAGCGGGACTGTACGATTTTGTCAAATATTTATGATTTTTTTTTAAATGTGTTAAAAATTAGTATACATATATTTCAATATAAATTAAAATAAAAGTTAAGAAGAACATGTGTCGAAAAATGCGAAATAAGCCAGATATTTAAATCTGAAAGCTTAAATGACTGGAAGTCAAATAAGCCAGCATGTATATNTCGTCCCAGAAAAGCTTGTGCAGTCCGCACAGGCTAATCAGAGACGACACTTTCCGCCTGAACTGAATTTTCGTCAAGAAGAGTCTCCTTTTGAACGAAAAAATACAATAAATGCGGAAAGTGTCGTCCTTGATTAGCCTGTGCGGACTGCACAGGCTAATCTAAGACGACACTTTACGCACATGCATTTAACCCCCTTTTCACATAGCGATGCTCATTTCTATTTTCACCGCCACGCACGAAGTTTGAGAGGGGGTATGTTTAAGTCACTCAGTCGGTCTGTTGGTTTTTCTGTACGTCGGTGTGTCTTATATAACATATTACAAGTCTGTAGAACGAATTTCTTAAACATTTCTCAAGCGGTTAAAATAAAAAATGCCATCACAATGAAGTGTAAATTTGCACAATTATATTTTATCCCGGTGACTCACACTTGAACCATTTGTATTTGAAAATAGCGGGCAAAGAGGGTGGGGTTTAAGTTAAGTGTTGACAAAGCTCTATGTACGTTTTCTTTTCCTATTACAATATATGACATTATGAACTGTTGTTGACGTTAATAATCAATAAGTCAAAATAATAAAAAGCACAATTCCGATTATTGTTATCGGTCAATTTTAACCAGACACGGGCATTCGGTTGTTCATTACGAGTTATATTAACACGTGTAATCGATAAAAAATCCGGTTGTGCCAGCGTCATTAAAGATGCTTTCAATTTATAGGTAAGAAAGAGACTAGTTTAATGCATTATTACACGCTGGACTTTTCATGGTTTCTTCTTTTTTTTTTCAGAATTCGTCAACATGATGATGGTAAAACCCGACATGGAACAGTTAAAGAAATTTTGAACAATGATTTGTTTTAGATAGACTTACTGACATGTTTTCGTTTTTGAAGTCTAAATTTCAGCTTTTTATGCATATGGTTTTGCCAATAAATACAGCCTTAACCAATTTATGCCTAGCGTCTGGAAAAAGGCCTTGGCAAACAGCGTAGACCCAGATGAGACGCCGCATGATGCGGCGTCTCATCATGGTCTGCGCTGTTTGCTTAAAGGAATTTCTGTAATATAAGAAATATTCTAAATATAGAAATAAATATACTAGACATTCCTAATTTTGGAAATAAATTGATCCAATTTAGAAGGATGGGAGAGTCCACTAGGCATAAATGGGTTAATCAAATCATTATACCGGAGCTCTAACATAGTGCTCTGTTGTTTGGCAAGACTTATGCAGACGTTTCTGTAAACTATTGATTTAATCCCATTATATGTTTCTTTGAATCTACTTTTTTATACTTGATGTCACAGTTTATGGACAACACTTTTTGTACTTTTTGCATGTATTTAACGCTGGTATAAATATCCACATCATACGACTTGTACTTTTAATTATTTCCGCCATTTAATTTCTTTAAACGCGAACAAAACAGACATGTGCTGATGATTGAATTATAAAGTGTGTACACGTTAACCCATGTTTCATAATTTACAGTCCGCATAATTACGCAAGGACCATAACACGGAGACNCGTCTCATCTGGGTCTACGCTGTTTGCCAAGGCCTTTTTTATAGACGCTAGAAATAAATGGGTTACCAAAAGATACTTGTACACTAATTATAGAAACAAAAACGTCGAATTCAATTGTATTAGGTGTATTCACACGACACCATTTGAAACAAAAACATCATGTGAGATACTAACATACAATGATTTTTGTTAACGAAAGACAATTCGTTGGTAAATGATATAATTTGTTACGATGAATGAAGTCATTTTATAGCTTCAAATGCATCACATTTTTACTTGCCCTTTCGAAAACTTATGTAAAAATAAGCTTAAAATGTGTCTGACATACTAAGAGCTTTATAGAAACTTGACGACAATAAAGCGAGCAAAGACGTACAACAGGCGATCGCAACTTTAGAGAAAATAAGTTATTATAGTTGATTTTTTTCGCATCTTTTAACAAAAATAATAAAACATACATTCAAATCAGACTGCAAAACATGTAATAATTGAAAATATTAAATATCAAGATTCAAATTAAACGAAATGGTAGAAGCTATTACACATTAAATATGTAAAATAAATGTTAATGACAAGTGTATGAATTACCCTGTAATTGGACAAACTATAATGGTTCACAATTAGATTTATATAATATGTAAACCCTGTTGTTACAGACAAACCAGCAGAATGTTGATTTAACTGGGTTTCTGGACTTGGGATGTTGACAGGGTCTGTCCCGATCCGTTGTGTTTAGAATCCAGACACGATAAGCCCGGGAGAGAAGCTCGTGTATCCGAGTGTAAGGTCACATCTAACAATTAGCCATCCTTTGAGGTATTGGCGGGGAAACAAGTGTTTCATATCATTCTATGATGTACTAGCAGTCTCCGAATATGGTGATGGCGTTGCCGGAAGTATCCAAATTTGGTAACGGGTATATTTAGAACATGATGCTGGGGCATGTACCAGAATTCGATTGGTCAAAAATGATGTCATTGTCATGGTTTTATTTAGAATTATTTTACGTCACTTCGTTATCGTCACATTGGTATTAACATCGTCACATAGGATGTATTTGTGAACATCATATATGTATTATCATCTTCGCATTTTTTTTTATCGTTGCAATAACCGTCGAGGACGTCATTGTCGACGTAGTGTACTCGTCGGCGTCGTCGGCGGCATTGTTTATGGGATGAAATAAAAGATGAAACGTGACGTGTGAATTGCAGTTTTTCTCCCAAAGATTTATATACACGGACCTTGACATAGTCGGGTCCGGCGACATTTGCTACACCTATCATCTGTAAGGGTAAATTTACAATAATACATTGTTTCTGCCTTTTGACATTTGTTATAGTTGCCGGAAATTGTTTTGAATGCAATCATGTATTGTTTACCGTATGTAAATTAAATTTGGGATAATAAGATACAACACACGGACATTTAAGTGACTTATAATTATTGACTTGATAGCACGGCTTACTTAGGTAGAAAGAAAGCACGCAACGATACCTTATTTAGGAAAACATGGTTTAGACACAAGTTGTCAGTTTCATTTCGAAATTGTGTCGTGTGCTGAGAAAACTGGGCATAATGCTTGTGCGTAAATTGTCATCCCAGATGCAGTCCGCACAGGCTAATCCGGGACGACAATTTCCGCTTGTATGGAATTTTTCGTTTAAATGATGTCTCTTCTTAGCGAAAATCCAGTTTAGGCGTAAAGTGTCATCCCGGATTAGCCTGTGCGGACTGCACATGCTAATCTGGGATGCCACTTTACGCAAATTCATTTTGCCCAGTTTTCTCAGAACGCGACATAATTAAACATTTTCCAACCCGTAGTGTAATGGTCACCAGAACTCAGCATAAAACGTTTTATCAAGAGGCAGAACTTCAAACCTGAGCCCGTATTCATCAACTTATTCTTAAAGTTAAGTCTAAAAAAAAAAGAATATTCTTCAAACTGCTTTTTCGAATTGTATGATATAATTCAATATGACACGACATTTAATATACATGTATCTAATTTAATAAGTCTTTATTTATNAGGTGTTCATTGTCCTACACGGTCAAGATGGGCAGAAATCGCCGGAAACCAAGCTCTCCGTTCTGTTCCGGGACGATTTCGAACGCGGGCACCTCGATAAATTTAAAATAAAATACCAGCCGGTAAGGCGATTTGTTTTGTTATGCAAATTCATATTGTTATCCAGATCCAGGTAGAATCTTAAATTGTGTTCTTTCTCTGTAATTCAAGCTTTATCTATTCGACATTGATTGGCTGTTTTTGTTCCGATTTGTTTCCAAACAGAGCACAGTGATTCTTATGTTTGTCATTTATTTACTTAAAAATAACATACTTCAAATACAATTTTTTTATCAACAAATGATAACCAATAAGCAGGTGTTTATATTCATCCAGCTTACACTTGATAATTTAAAATGTTTGCTTCTGAGTTTTTCTTGGCTTGTTTGCAAATGACTTTAAAGTTTATTGATTTGGTTATCAACTAAAAACTTTTTTCCAATAAAATATTAACCGTGGTTTCTTTACGCAATTTTCAAAGGTGCTGAATCTGTGTTTTTAATGCGAATTGACAAAACAATTCACATAAATAATTTACTACATCCTGTCACTAGCCTTAGAAGGGCCTACTTTTTTAATTTTAAATATTTTTAATATTGATTATCAGATTCAGCATTTAAAAAAAAAAAATTACTCTGGCAGGTTCTAGATATTGGTAAACACACTTATTTTGGAGTTCAGTACAAGCTGTCCGATTCAAATTAAGGCGAAATCGCTTACCGTATTATTGGCGTCGAACTGAAGTGCGGCGACTAGTATGTAATACGTTTTTATTTCGCTTATAAGAGGAGAAGTTATTTTACGGATCAATGTATACATGTATATTTTTGTTGTCAGAATATCTTGCATAGTGGGGATTTTTGTGTGTAAATTAGTGTAAATAAGTACTGCATGTGTGCCTATTTCATTTACTACAACATTTATTGCCAATAATGCAAAGCTAATTCTTTTAATTAATAACTGATCACAGGGACTGGGCAATAATAAAAGATCACAGGGACTGGGCAAATACGCGAACCGGTGAAACTTTCTGGTTTTGCATAAAAACAAAACTTCTTTGTTTCACTATCATAGCAACCACCTAGTTACTAATAAAGGCGCTATAGAGCGCGAAGCGCGACACGTATTATTAATTGTAATAACGAGTCTTGATAAAGGAAGCAGCCGCTTATCAATGAGGAGCACCATCACAGCACCCCAGTCTCATTACTATCAAGTTCTCCTACAGGTTTGTTTTTAAGAACCACATATAGAAGGGCGCAGGCCTGACCCGTATCTTGCCAGTGGTATGGACCCTTTGGTACGGACCTTTCACCCCGCTCACTATCCAGCGTTTAAACTTCCGGGTTTACATTAAAACCGACTATTCATAGCTTATTAATATCTTAGTTAGAAGGTGATTTTTCAAGCGGTTCCGTAGTGTAGTGGTTACACGCTCGCTTCACATGTGAGAGGCCCAATGTTCGAGCCTCAGTTGAACCAAATTATTTTATTTGTGTTCTATGTTAACTTTTTGTTTTGATGTAGACATTTTAGTTTTAATAAATATGCTGTGTTATGGTAACCATTTTTTTTTTTATTATGCCCATGACATATATGTGTGAGAGGGTGGGGGGTTCGTAAACACATTAAAACTTTTACAGTGTTTTCATATCAATGAGTACTCAACCCCTATCGTAAATGAGCAACGTCAGAATAAGTTCAGAATCATCTCCCCTTGAAGTTCTGTTCCATTAATGAAAACTGCACACGGATGCCAGTAATAAAAAGGAAACCAATGTAAATAAAATGAACTATAAAATTTTTGGGGGTTACAACACAAAATTATAGATAATAGTTATTTGGGGGTTATAACACAACATCGTCACAAAACCATAGATAATGGTTCAATATACCAGTATCTTTTTCTATTTTGTTTAAAATAATCGGCCAATATATTAATATTTACAGTAGAAAAAAAATCGTTCCATGTAACTTCATTGAGTGCCTTTTACACTGAAATTCCCGACGCCCTTTGATGCTTTGCATCAATACTTATCTTGTTGTTAACTTTAATGAAACACCGGTCAGCGATTATTGTATTTATGAATTCGATTGGTTGTTCCATAGTTGTGAAGATCCGTCTAACAACATATAAGTCACGATATCAGTGAACTTATATTTGCCATATACTATATAAACTCAGTTCGCGGTTCTTGAGTACATCGAGACTTATATTTAACATTTACTACATTTCAAACTCAGTTCGCGGTTCTTGAGTACATCGAGCTTTGGCGGAGCGGATCAGGGTTCAAGAAAGAGTGGTTTGTCGAGTCCATCATGATAGTGAACAGGGAAACCAAGGTGACGACGGTGTTCCCAATATTGCGGTGGCTCCGCCCGAAATACCGCTACACTTTTTATCCGTTGGATACAAGCTTACCGCACCTAGATCCCGTCCCCAGCGGTAAGTGCATTGGGGTGTTAGGCCATTCTTAGTTGATTCTATGCGAAGCCTCCTTTTAATGTTTCGAAACTTGTTTACAAAAAAACTATGTACCCACATTTCTTATAACATGTTGTTGTTGTGTTTCTCTTCTTTCAGACATCTATACAAAAACTTGATATCATTTACATAGTTGAAGATATGAACAAAATAAGTCGTAACTTGGATATGAAAATGCCATGACGTCATTTCTCTGGATAACAGTTTTCTATACTAATTATACAAATAGGCTAACTGTCTAGTTTTAATTGATTGTTGAAACATGTGTTTCTGTCAACGACAAGCGTATTCGGTTTCGTGTAGTAGTCACGTGCAGCGTTTGTTAACGTCATTCCTCTTGTAAAACAATTATTCTACACAGTTCTTCTAACCTATAAGTCCGCTGAGAATAGCAAAGAAAACATGAGTTCCGCAGTCGGAGACATATGCCCCCAAAACAGGGCCTTGATTTTCACACTTATTGTGACAGTGACCTTGACCTTTGACCTAGTCACCCCGATTTCAATAGGGGTCATCTACCGTCCAAGTCCAATACACATGTTAAGTATCAAATCAATCGGTCATTTGGTTAACGAGTTATTGATCGGAAACGATTTTCACACTTATCGTGACAGTGACATTAACCTTCGACCTAATGACCCCAATTTCAATAGGGGTCATAATCGGCCCATGGCCAATGCACATGTGAAGTATCAAGTCAATCGGTCAATGCGTTGACGAGTTATTGATCGGAAACGATTTTCACACTTATTGTGACGGTGACCTAGACCTTTGACCTAGTGATTCCAATTTCAATAGGTTTCATCTACTGTCCAAGGCCAATGCACATGTGAAGTATCAAGCCAATCGGTCAGTCCGTTCAAATGTTATTGATCGGAAAAGGAACTGGTCTACCGACAGATACACAGACCGACCGAACGACAGACCGACTTTCATCCAGCAAAACAATATAACCCCTCTTCTTCGAAAGGGGTCATACTAAATTAAACAAACGAATCTTGTATTATCCCATGAGATTTGCATACTTGAATAAGTGTTTATTCGAACTTTTACTTGTTCGATTGATTACTCTGTTACTATTTAGCCATAACTGGAATATATCTTATGCTAGGTAATAAAACTGCGCACACGCAATATCTTCGTTTCAAAATTGTTAGACCAAACTTAATGTCTTATAGATAGTGACCTGTACCGCTATAGTGCTACACCTATTTTATGGGTAGCATACTAAAGGTAAATGCAAAAATATACAAAACAATATTTTTTATATTATAATGTCAATATTTTAATTTCGTTATTGAGAACTACGTTTTCTCGTTAGAGCAAAGAAGAAGTGAACTCGAGGAGACGCGCGCGATTTACCAGTTGCATATCCGGGCACCGGGTCTTCCGCCGCAGCTCAAGCCTCCACTTCCGCTTCACGAGCCCCCTCCGCCAGAAAACCCGTGGGTCCGCATGAAGATCAGTGTGACGAGCACCCTCGCGCGTCTGACGATGAGTGGCTGGAAGAGCATGGATGACGTCAAGAATGTCTTTACGAAGTCGTTTCCACCGCCGTCTGTTATTGACCGGTGCGGGCACTGTGTTTATATAGACATTTAAAAAAAAAAAAATGTCCGTATAAAAAATGGATTTTTCCAATGATATAATTATATTTTGTTTAAATATAATTGTATTATTAACATATTTTAATTATTGTATTCTTTATATGTATGAATCCATTCTTTTCTTACCATAGTACATTTCATGAGTCGTGGCATATGTATAAAAACTCATTTCATTATTTAAAACATGTCATTTAACATTTCTACTATAAATAATATCACTTTTTTTAAATAAAAAAACGAACATGTCACTTTAAATATTCAGGCACTTTATCAATCCAATAATAAATTATTCACATCAGCGACTATTTAATGCACATACAAAATCCGTTAGAGACAAAATAATCTAAGGTATTTACTTTGCGGGATCTTGTATCGCATGTGCACATGTTTTCGATCTCAAACTTAATCTTAACTTGAGATTTTCTGTAAAAAAAGCTCATTGTGATCTATGCGAATACCGTACTCTAGCCACTGTTTTAGAGGGATGCGGCGCTATATTATTTGCCAGGAAAATGTTGAGATGTTTGAAAAAAAGGGGTGTGGTTTTGATAAAGACCCCCGTTAATTTTACCTGGTGTTGATTTTGTATGTATGTAAACTATCATTTACAAGTTTTTTTGCATATCCGACCATGGCCTATTATTTCAGCTGGAATGACGACAAACAGTTTGGCCTACAGAGGCTGGCGGGGGTGAACAACTCCTGGATTCAAGTCTGTAGGAGCGTTCCCGAGAACTTCGCCGTTACCGAGGAGATGGTAAACCCCTTTCTGGAGGGCCTGTCCTTTACACGCGCCTTGAGCGACCGCCGGATTTTCATCGTCAACCACGGCATACTCCAGAACGTCCCGACGAAGGAGGATTGTCACCTTTGCGCACCGATGGCTCTGTTCTTCGAGGACAACACCGGCTCTTTGGTGCCCATAGCGATTCAGTTATTCCAAGACGCTGCAGACGACAATCCGGTTTTCTTGCCGTCTGATCCGGAGTACACGTGGGCGCTGGCTAAAATGTGGTTCAATAACGCCGACGCGTGCGTGCACCTCTCCATCGCACATTTCGGGTTCGCGCATGCGCTAATGGAGGGAATCGCGGTGACGACGAACAGGTAGGTAGTTGTGGCCGTGTGCAATAAATGCTTGAGGACATAGTGTGAACTTTTATTTACATTTCGCTTAAGATATATATCCGTGTGTTTGTTTATGCGTGCGTGGGTTCATTCGTGCGATAGTGCATGCATGCGCGCGCGTGTATGTATATATATATATATTACTAAATATACCTTACTATACATGTTAACAAACTAATATATTGATATTTTTTTCTGATATGGATTCACACTGTCCGGGCATACACACAAGTTGTGCAGTTCACCTTCAATACTTATTGTTGTGCAAAATACCGGTTTTTATCCGGCACACGATCAATTTCATGCGCCATCGTTATGTAAAAATGACGTGATTAGGAACATCTAAATTACTGCCGCGGACCATGCGCATGAAGTTTTAGCCGAATGTTGTTACTGTTTTTTTAGAGAGGTTTATAATATATCATCATAATAATCAATGCATTGTTAATAACTCATCCTTGTGTTGATGGAATGATACAAATTCGCCATTCAAAAATATTAATTTCTTCTATGTTTGTTATATTTAAACTATGACCTCTTTTTCTTCACTTCCGGTCTAACACTTCCGGTTCTCCGCTTTCAGGCATCTTTCCCAGTCGCATCCCCTGTTCAAGCTCCTGGCCCCACACTTCTACCACGCGATGGCCGTCAACCAGCGTCTGTACGACAAACTTATCTCCCCTGAGGCGGGTTGGCTCGAAGAAATCATGGGTATTGACACAAACGGTGAGTGTGCTTTGATGAATATTGTGATTGTGCTTTTACATATGAGTCGCGCTCTGAGGAAACGGGGTTTAATGCATGTGCGTATAGTGTCGTCCAATGTTAGCCTGTGCAGTCAACACTAGATTTTCGTCAAGAAGAGCCTTTTTTAAAAAGACAAATACAATATAAACGGAAAGTGTCGTCCCTGATTAGCCTGTTCAAATTACACATGCTAATCTGCCAAGACACATGCATTAAACCTCCTTTTAACAGAGCGATGATCATATATTATGTGGTGTTCCTTGACGCTTATTGTGAGTGAGCTTTGACGTATGTTATGTGTGCATTTTAGACAGTTGGGAAATGTATTTGATATATATATATTGTTGAGTGTTTTGACACAGATTATCAATGGGATTTGATATAGTTTGAAGTTGTGCTTTGACACATATTGTTTAGGTTCTGTCACACATAATTTGAGTGTGATGTGGCACATATAATTGGTATTCTGAAATGTGCTTTTTACGGGGGGTGGGGGCAGTGTGCTGCATAAACGTTTGTGTTTACATCTATGTGAACATTTGTTGAATAAGATCATTTAAAGTTATAAGCAATTGAACAAGAGTTCAACATAGTGTACAGTAATTTTAAAGAGACGTGTTCGTAAAATGTGATTTTTTCAATTTATAAACAAAACTATGAAATTTGGAATCTATACAACTTTAAGCCTATAATATCAAGAAACAATAGCAATATAACTATAATAACTATAATTCCATTCCGTATTCTTTGGGAAAAAAGCCAATCTGACTGACACTGGATAATACAAGCGTAAATGTTGTTTTTTTTTAAATTAGCTACGAAAAGCGTTACAAATGCTTCACATCTAATTTTATAGATCATTATCCATAAATGAGCCTATTTTGCTTACTTTCCGTTGTCATTAATGTAAATTCACTTTTTTAACATAAACTTGTTTTTGGAATCCAATGTTCAGATGATCATTTTTCAAAAATATGAGCATGTTCTTTAACTGTAACTTTACTTAAATAAATGTACTGTATTTCTGTTACCCCACTTAACAGGCTTTGAAGAAATAATCCGAAGATACAACGCTCTCTGGAGGCTCGACGTCAACGGGCTACTTCCGGCCGACCTGCGAACACGCGGCGTCTGTGACACCGACATTTTAAAACAGTACTTCTTCCGGGAAGACGCCCAGGCACTTTGGGAAGTTATTGAAATGTTCGTATCAAAATACGTAAAACTATATTACGACATTGATGATAAGATTATAAAAGATTCGGAGCTTCAAAACTGGAGACATGAAATGGTGACAGAGGCGGAACACGGAGGCCTGGGAATATATGGAGTACCAGGAGAGATGGACAAGTTCACATCGCGTGCTCACGTGACGTCCGTATGTGTATTTATAATCTACACGTGCAGCGTTGCGCACGCAGCCGTCTGCTTCAAGCAATACGACGAGTACGCTTTCCCGCCAAATTACCCGACGAGGCTGCTTGGAGAGCCGCCAAGGGACAAAACTCCGCGTGAGGAGCAAGATATAGTGAACGCACTTCCGGGTAAATCCAACATGGTGGATGCTTTAACAATTTTGAAGTTGCTGAGTGAACGTCACACGAAGCCGATGGGAGAGTATGAAACGAACTACATTTATGATCCGGAAGGGGTCCAGCTTTTGAAAGATTTCCGACAGGACCTTAAAGCGCTGAGTGCGACCTTAAAAATTAAAAATAGAATGAGGGTTCCATCGTATCCTTTCCTCGACCCTTGTGAAATTCCCAATAGTATGATTC
>VMBQ01004985.1:46151-56646 GCA_007657795.1 Dreissena rostriformis
GTCCGGCGTCATTTGCTACAATTGAAATACGGGAAACAACAACAACAATTGGCAAATGCCGATGCAAATGTTTAAATTATTAGGAAGCTCGATAATTACAGTGAAATACGATGTAAATTGTGAAATTCGCAGCGATTTTCAATACTGTGGTGCAAATGCTTACACGTTGGACTAGCCTGTGTCAGACAAGTTGGACTAGCCTGTGTCAGACAAGTTGGACTAGCCTTTGTCAGACAAGTTGGACTAGCATGTGTCAGACAAGTTGGACTAGCCTGTGTCAGACAAGTTAGACCAGCCTGTGTCAGACAAGTTTGAATAGCCTATGTCAGACAAGTTGGACTAGCCTGTGTCAGACAAGTTAGAGATAGGATTTCCAAATCTTTCCTGACATTCTATTCTAATTTTTTTAAATTATAAACCTTAACCTTTAAGCATGTTATGGTATATTTGTGACACGGTCACAATTGTCGAAAATAAAAACAAATCAATGCATGTTTTTGTCTTGATGTCAAGAACCAAAGATATGCTTAAAAAACAGTGGGGATAAACGTCGGCCGCTGCCGCGCCATTTCTAGTTATTTGTAGATTTGATCGAGATATAACCCGCCTCCCAGTTTCGCTGAATGGGTCAAGTTCCCCACGGGTACTACTTTCCCGTACCCCCACATTTTTTTTTCGTACCCAAAATTTCGTACCCAATTTTTTTTCGTACCTATTTTCTTTTTTCGTACCAAATTTTTTTCGTTCCCAATTTTTTTTTCGTACCCAAATTGGTTTTCGTATCCAAATGTTTTTTTTGGCATAATATTTGCGTACCTAATATTTTCGTACCAAATTTTTGTTTCTTACCCATTTTTTTTTCGTACCCAATGTTTTTTTTGGCATAATTTGTTCGTACCCAAACTGTTCGTACCCAAATTTTTCGAATCCAAATTTGTTTTTCGTACCCAAAATGTTCGTACCCACATACACAATTGTGGTGATGTAAATAAACTTAAATTGATGCTTTTATATCCATCCTCTTCAAAAGCATCTTCACACCAGTACTGTCAATACTTTGATTTATGTATCTCTCCGAGGTGAGTTTATTATTGTTAAAACACGTAACACTAATGTTTCATCTTAAGGTACACATAACGTATCAGGAAGCAAAACAAGACTTAAATATAAGTGAGTGGTTTCTCAATTGAATTTTAGTCAATAAATAAGGGATAAGTATATATCTCATACAAGTTTTAACTGTGCGAGATTTTTGATCTTTGCTCTGCAAATCAAGTCCCAGCGTGATAGCTGTATAAATATTAAATAAGATGATCAGCGAAAAATGTGTAAATCAGCCTTTATCTATGTGGTCTTAGTTTTACTTAAAGATAATTTAATTCAATACTTCATAGATTAATTTAAGCGATCTATTTAGTACTTATACTTTACAACAGCAAGATATACCAACATGTGCATTCATTTTTCAGCATGTATTTATATCCAAATAGGATCCAACATACTTAAATTCAGTTTGAAATGAATTGCTCATAATAAACATTTTTGTTTCTGGAACAAGTCTAAAGGATCATCGAAACAGAGTCCTCCGCCTGAGAGAAAGACACTATAAACGCATAGATCCGAGTTTTTTAAATACTTTTGTTGCATAACTTAAATTTCCTTTTGGAATGTATTGTTTGTGTCGTCGGTTGTGTTTCGTCAGTCTGGAGTCAATATACATGTTTCAAAGAAGCACGCCATTTCCGACGATGTGCACACGATATTGTGTTGTTTTTTATGAGTACCACATGACCAAAAGTTGAAAATACAACTTACTTGCTAACGTTTGCATATAACTCAGTATATCGTCATTTATTTTCAATGTTGCTTGGTTAGCGCTAATTTAAGAATACTGTAATAGTGTTAAAAAACTTGAGATTTAAACATTATAAGCAATAATGTGTAGCTCTATTGCATACATTTTGTAGTTGATATTTTTTGTTTTATTAAGTTACTCTATAAATCATTCTCAAACATTGTTAGAACATTTTTGTCGTGCTTTGCATCAGTGACCTAATAAAGGGGAGACCTGAAGCATATGCCTATCTCCAGTCAACAGGAAGTCGCTAGGTTTACTAGGCTAGTAGGGTATTCATATTCGCCGCAATAACGACACGGTATTCAATTCAAAACACCTTTATCAATCCGAGTTTAAACTAATTAAAACGTTGTGACTATTATCTGATTTTTTTTATAAGAAATTGTAGATTCCACAATGCATTGTTAATCGGATGTACTGGTATGGAAACATTAGCCGTGCTTTTTATTTGCCATTTCACAACACTTTATCACTCGACGTAAGCGTGGTATTCTTTGAGTGTACAGTTTTTTAAAATAAAAGATAAGTATATATGTAGTATATATTATTCATACATGTTGGCAGTTTATTATAGTTGTATATAAATACGATATTCTCATAAATGTATGCAACAGCTAAAATTATAAATTTCAGGGTTGTGGCATATTCATTGATACAAACGTGGGTACCATAGCAGGTGAAAATGGAATTTAAAATTTGTTCGAAGTAACTAAAATATTTTTTTTTCTATTTTTTATCACCGGTACATCAGAGAAAATGTTTATGCTTAAACATTGTATTTTACTTCAGCTGTTACAGTTTTTTTTATGCCTTACGTCTAGAGATTGGAATTTTCTGATTTTCTGAGGGGAGTTAACAACACTTGTGTTCTTATATTTTCTTTATTACACTAGATCCATCTTATTTGCTATCATCAATGGATATAAAATGAGTTTAACAACATCTACATGTCGTATTCGAAATTTTAAACCTTAAATACAGCAAGTCAAACACGATTACATGATCACAAGTTATTGTTACCGTTATNTCAAACATTGTTAGAACATTTTTGTCGTGCTTTGCATCAGTGACCTAATAAAGGGGATACCTGAAGCATATGCCTATCTCCAGTCAACAGGAAGGTTTACTGGGCTAGTAGGGTATTCATATTCGCCGCAATAATGACACGGTATTCAATTCAAAACACCTTTATCAATCCGAGATTTAAACTAATAAAAACGTTGTGACTATTATCTGATTTTTTTTATTAGAAATAGTAGATTCCACAATGCATCGTTAATCGAATGTACTGGTATTAAAACATTACGCGTGCTTTTTATTTGTCATTTCACAACACTTTATCACTCGACGTAAGCGTGCTATTCTTTGAGTGTACAGTTTTTTAAAAATAAAAGATCAGTATATATGTAGTATATATTATTCATACATGTTGGCAGTTTATTATAGTTGTATATGAACACGATATTCTCATAAATGTATGCAACAGCTAAAATTCTAAATTTCAGCAGGGTTGTGGCATATTCATTGATACAAACGTGGGTACCATAGCAGGTGAAACTGGAACTTAAAATTTGTTCCAAGTAACTAAAATATTTTGTCTATTTTTTATCAACGATACATCAGAGAAAATGTTTATGCTTAAACATTGTATTTTACTTCAGCTGTTACAGTTTGTTTATGCCTTACGTCTAGAGATTGGAATTTTCTGGTTTTCTGAGGGGTGTGAACACTTGTGTTCTTATATTTTCTTTATTACACTAGATCCACCTCATTTGCTATCATCAATGGATATAAAATGAGTTTATCAACATCTACATGTCGTATTCGAAATTTTAAACCTTAAATACAGCAAGTCAAACACTATTACATGATCACAAGTTATTGTTCACGTTATGAAATACACCAAAACAGAGATATATTGTTAGAATACATCAGCACAATACAAAAGGACATACTTCAATACAAGACGTTGCTTATTTGTTTTATATTGCAGCACAGTAATCTAGAAAGCATAATTATTTAACTTTATAGTTTGCTTTGTCCAAGGAACAATTCGTATTACAATCGTTTCTGTCTACCTTGACAAATGACCTTTCTTTGCGAACTTTAATATTCGCATCCCTTCAAGTCCCGTCATACCAAACTCTTGCTCATAATCGTTTTTGGACAAGTCAACCAACAGCTCACCATCAATCATGTTTTCACGGAACACCGACTCGTATTTGTCAAGACGCAGCACGTCGCTAACTGTTGGAAAATCCCATTTAAGTCAACAATCGACACATATCTGCGCAATTTTCAATATAAGTTCTTATCATGAAAAGTACCAACAAATACATTTTTAACAAAATGCGGACCGAAAACGTGTAGTTTTGCCAATCAAATATTGAAACAATCGACCATCTATTTTGGGAATGCACTTACATTCAAGAATTATGGACAACATTGCAACACTTTTTGAAAGACGTGAACATTGAAATAAAATTAAGCAAAGAAATGGCCTTTCTTAGTTTTATCGATACAAAAGTATACAATAATGTTCTGAATTTAATACTGATTTTCATGAAAACATTTATATTTTACATGAAAATAAAAAAATGCATTCCAAATTTCAATATGTTTCTTAATTATCTTAAGATAAAAATACAGACAGAAGCAGAAATTGCCCTTATTAAAAACAAATATGAAACAAAATAATCAAAAAATGGATCCACTTCATACAAATCTTTTCAACCAACAGAACTGAGAATACTCTTTTTTAGGTACATATACAATTTTATATAGCCCATGTACTCAACAATTGGACCTTGTTTATGTTTAAGAATGTCAACCACGAAATACTAAAAATAACAGAGTCAACATCTTTTGTAGTATGTATTGAACATTTTTTTAAATGTTTTATTTTTCTTGAATAATTTAAACACAATATGCATTGTATGTATGATTGCGTGCGTGCGTGTGTGTGTGTGTGTTCGTGTGTGTTTTTGTGTGCGTTTGTGTGTGTGTGACAGCAAGTGTGAACTTTTATGAATGATTAAACTATATATTGATTGATTTACACTTGTGAATGAGTTTGCTATATATGTTATATGCTATATTGCCAATACGTTATGTAGGCAAATGGAACTGATGTTAATGTATATATCAAACATGGCAAAAAAAAATGTTGGAAAAGCTACTGACGGAGAAGCCATAAATACGGACTTGGACACCGTAATCTTGGGACGTTTTTTTTTACATCCGGAGGGTCTTCCAGCAAGGGTTTCCAGAAGCGCAGGTTCATGCTTATCGTCTTCGGATGGGTCCATGCGTCTCCTTGCGAAACCCCTTTCGGCGGGGACGACGCCGTGGCCCAACTCTTCCAAGATGCCGTACACCTCTTGTGCGGTGTAAGTCCTCTGTTGTAGACAGCCCTCCGGGACCCACATGTTTTGTGCCAATGCGGCATAGTCCGCCTTGGTGCTTTCCAAGGTTAGCCTGGCAAACTGCGGCCCGTGGTCAGACCCGACGGGGCACTTGGTTCAGTGTTGCCTGTGGTAAGACCCGACAGGGCACTTGGTGCAGTGTTGCCTGTGGTCAGACCCGACGGGGCACTTGGTGCAGTGTTGCCTGTGGTCAGACCCGACGGGGCACTTGGTGCAGTGTTGCCTGTGGTCAGACCCGACGGGGCACTTGGTGCAGTGTTGCCTGTGGTCAGACCCGACGGGGCACTTGGTGCAGTGTTGCCTGTGGTCAGACCCGACGGGGCACTTGGTGCAGTGTTGCCTGTGGTCAGACCCGACGGGGCACTTGGTGCAGTGTTGCCTGTGGTCAGACCCGACGGGGCACTTGGTGCAGTGTTGCCTGTGGTCAGACCCGACGGGGCACTTGGTGCAGTGTTGCCTGTGGTCAGACCCGACGGGGCACTTGGTGCAGTGTTGCCTGTGGTCAGACCCGACGGGGCACTTGGTGCAGTGTTGCCTGTGGTCAGACCCGACGGGGCACTTGGTGCAGTGTTGCCTGTGGTCAGACCCGACGGGGCACTTGGTGCAGTGTTGCCTGTGGTCAGACCCGACGGGGCACTTGGTGCAGTGTTGCCTGTGGTCAGACCCGACGGGGCACTTGGTGCAGTGTTGCCTGTGGTCAGACCCGACGGGGCACTTGGTGCAGTGTTGCCTGTGGTCAGACCCGACGGGGCACTTGGTGCAGTGTTGCCTGTGGTCAGACCCGACGGGGCACTTGGTGCAGTGTTGCCTGTGGTCAGACCCGACGGGGCACTTGGTGCAGTGTTGCCTGTGGTCAGACCCGACGGGGCACTTGGTGCAGTGTTGCCTGTGGTCAGACCCGACGGGGCACTTGGTGCAGTGTTGCCTGTGGTCAGACCCGACGGGGCACTTGGTGCAGTGTTGCCTGTGGTCAGACCCGACGGGGCACTTGGTGCAGTGTTGCCTGTGGTCAGACCCGACGGGGCACTTGGTGCAGTGTTGCCTGTGGTCAGACCCGACGGGGCACTTGGTGCAGTGTTGCCTGTGGTCAGACCCGACGGGGCACTTGGTGCAGTGTTGCCTGTGGTCAGACCCGACGGGGCACTTGGTGCAGTGTTGCCTGTGGTCAGACCCGACGGGGCACTTGGTGCAGTGTTGCCTGTGGTCAGACCCGACGGGGCACTTGGTGCAGTGTTGCCTGTGGTCAGACCCGACGGGGCACTTGGNACTTGATGCTTTATTCAATTTTAACTCCCTGATACCATGCAAAAGTTTGTCATCCGTAATTTCAGAATTAAAAATCATGTACTCAATATCGTCAAAATTTTCATTCTCAGACATAACTTCAAATACCTTATCATTTTCATTATCATTAAAAAATAACGTACTAAAGTGATCATACCAACTGTCCAAAGAAATGTCAGCTTCTAATTTTGGTTTGTTCAATACATTTTTAATTTCCTTCAAAAAATACGTGAACTGTTTACAGAAGACTCCAACATAGACAAATACTTTTTCTGAAACAACAATCGCTTCTTTTTACAAGAAGTTTTGTAGTTACATTTACTCTTTTACATATGCATCTAGATTATCGTCACATCT
The DNA here is from genome assembly GCA_007657795.1 of Dreissena rostriformis. Lineage (NCBI taxonomy): Eukaryota > Metazoa > Mollusca > Bivalvia > Myida > Dreissenidae > Dreissena > Dreissena rostriformis. The sequence continues at coordinate 53,076 of VMBQ01004985.1, forward strand.
GTTACGTTTAAACTTTTTTAATAGTTTCCTTGTAACATGTTTAGCTTGTCTACACTCATTATCAAACCAACAATTCTGTTTTCTATTAGTATATTTTCTTCTAGTTTTCTTGAAGTCAACACAACTATAATGTATAGCCGATTCAAATTCCTTGATAATCAAATTAATATCAGCTTCATTATCATCAATCATTCCATCAAATTGTCTAAAATTCCCAGCAAGTATATTTTCAGACAAAAATTTAAAATACTCATCACAATTGTCATTATTCAAATCATAAAATGTGTGGTCAGTTTTTTCTTCACGCGTTTGTTTATTGTATATTGTATTTCGCAGACTCAATGTTAAAGGAAAGAAAATGGCTTCTTACAGTATTATACTGTATTTTAAAGTTCACAACAAAGTCCAGTATATTTCTAGAAACGACATAGTAATCTATAACACTACAGCCAGTTTGATTAATAAAAGTAAATCCTTCACCACCAGTGCAATTACCAAATCGTCTATTTACAATGTAGCATGAAAATATTTTACAAAAGTTGATAATCTCATGCCCAAATTTATTTGTTTTTGAGTCACATGAAATTCTATCTCCAACGACAACATCATTTAGTTCATGTATACTTTCAATATTCTGCATAATCACAGACATTACCGGTTCGTGTATTTAAGTCACCATTTAATAGTAACTCGGTATCAAGTAAATTACCTCTTATAATCACATTCTCAAGCTCTTGTAAACCAGTCATTACCAAATCATTATCAATGGTGAATTTTCCGGCGGGAAATATAAGGAAACATATAGTACATCTCTTTCTACATTAAATAAAGACTTATCAATTTTCAGAATAACACCAAAATTGAAGTCATAACGTACACGTTTAAAATATTTTGAAATACTATTTTTAACACAGACTTATACTCCCCCCATATTTCTTCCACCAACAACAGTTTTTTTGCAGGTGATTTAAACAAAATAGATTCAGGAAAATATTTGCTACAATATTCATAGTCATGGTCCCATTTGTCTTGAATACGTATAACATCGTATTTCTTCAAAAACTCGATAATATCAAATGAATATAGTTTGGATTTTAACCCTTCAATATTCCAGGTAATAAAGTCAATAGTACAGTCATTTTGTGTTGGGCTTTGGCCTCCATCCTTTATGTTATCATTCGGTTTCTCTCTAGAGTTTTCATCCCAGGAGGTAACAGTATCCATGTCGACAGGCGCAGTATTACTCCCAGATTGTCTATCTCCGGATCGCATAGCCCGTTCAAACACACTGGATTTACTTGCATTTTCCTCAGGTTTAAATGTCACTAGTTTCCCGTTCTTAAAGTAGGCTCCCAAGCCACAACGTTTAGCTTTGTTTATCTGCTGCCTCTGTAGGAACGATAAATCGTTCGAAACTCGTAATACCTTCTATCTAAGAGCATCTCGATGATTACAGATTTCAAACTTTTGATTACAATCTTTGAACTTAACGAAGACCATTCTCGGCTCGTCGTCTTTCTATCCTCCTATCCTTCTCGCCCTTTCAATCAATCACTCTTTCATCATTATCCTTTCCATCAATAACGTCAAATACATTTTCAGCTATAACAGTATTCAGGCTTTTACTTTCATTCTCTAACTCGTCAAGACCAAATACTCTTAAAATGGTTTCAGTTTCTCATTTTCTATACTGTTTAATTGTCTCTCAATTTCATTGAGTCTTTCCTCTTTTACCTCATCTTGTAGTGACCAGCTCGCCACATTACTAGCAATGACTTCATGGCTATATTCAAGGCAGTCAACTTTAGACTTTATTGTCTCTAATTTCTCTTTGATATTTCCGAGCTCTTGTTGCTTACCATGGACCGACCGCTTTACACTTTTCACCTCTTCTTTTTCGTATCCGCGATTGCTTTAAGAATACGAGTATTTTCATCAGTGACAGTTTCCTCATCCGAATGTTTTACCCTTTCCCGGGCAAGGATTCGTCTCAACATCAGACGACAACATCAGTAGGCGAATCTTGTATTGTTTGTACTGCCCACCATAGAATGCACACGAAGGTATGTATCCATACATCGTGCCAAACGGCGACGTAGATGGTGTAGACGTTGATAAGCATGTTTTTGGTGAAGGGTCAGCATAACTTTCCAGACAGCGTGCATTCATCAACATAACACCATAGAATGATAGCATAGTAAATAGTGTATAGGTACTACAGATAAATAATCGAAAGTGTACATCCGTGCCTGTAGTATATTTATTATAAGACACGGCTTTCCCGCTTTTACTCTTACTTCGTGGCATTATAAATCTCCCAATCCGCATACGATAAAACTTAATATCCACACCCATATTATTAACACAAGAAGACTCTTTTATTACCCTTATCTAAAGACAATACTGCCAACTGTCCACTTTGCTAATCCGTATATGCTAACATGTGTAGTGAAGGTGTATCCCCACGCCGCATATATTGGTGAATAAATGAATAAGTTATGTTAAAACTAAATTTTGGGTGGGCGTGGTCTATGTGGGCGGTGTGCCCCAGGGGTTGTCATTAGAGATGTTCATTATCAATTTGAAGTAAATCGGTTGTTAACATATTAATGCGAGAATAAGTTCCTCACTTGACGGTCTAGGCCGAAAAGATACGAGTGTTTACGGAGACAGTAAGAAGAATTTTTTCTGAGACATTTTTGGAAGACATTATATTTGGTATTTATAAACATATTTTGTGTGGGTACGAACATTTTGGGTACGAAAAAAATATGTGTACAAAAATTTTGGGTACGAAAAAATTATGCCCCAAAAAAATTAGGGTACGCAAAAAAATTGGTAAAGTTTGGGTACTAAAAAAAATTTGGGTACGAAAAAAAATTGGGTACGAAAAACATTTGGGTACGAAAACAATTTGGGTACGAAAAATAATTGGGGGTTCGGGGAAGTAGTACCCGTGGGGAACCTGACCCATTCAGCGAAACTGGGAGGCGGGTTACATTCTCGATCAAATCTAAAAATAACTAGTGCTAATAGTGTAGGAGGAGATAGGGGCCAGGTCGGACGGACGGACGGACGAAAAGGCAATTTTGGGTAGGTGTGGTCAATGTGGACGGGGCCCTGGGGTGGGTAATGTGGACATGGATAGTCGAGATAGACCGTGTTGTCATAAGAGATGTTCAGTATTACTTTCAAGTCAATTAGTGAATAAATGAAGAAGTTATATTAAAACAAAATTTTGGATGGGCGTGGTCTATGTGGGCGGGGCGCCCCAGGGTTGGTTATGGGGCCATGCATAGTTGAGATTGACCGTATTGTCATAAGAGATGTTCAGTATCAATTTGAAGTAAATCGGTGTAGAAATGAAGAAGTTAATGTAAAATAACCTAAACTAGAGTGTTAACAAGGTTTTACTATAGCCATATAAGGAAAAGTGCCCCGCCCCCATAACTTTTGACCCAGGGGTCAGATCAAAATTCCAAATAGTGCACCGTCGCACATATGCTCATAGCTACCATGTGTGTAAGTTTCAAGGTTCTAGTGCTAATAGTGTAGGAGGAGATAGTGGCCA
>VMBQ01004985.1:56922-74422 GCA_007657795.1 Dreissena rostriformis
TTATGTTAAAAGGAAATTTTTGGTGGGCGTGGTCTATGTGGGCGGGGCGCCCCAGGGTTGGTAATGGGGCCATGCATAGTTGAGATTGACCGTATTGTCATAAGAGATGTTCAGTATCAATTTGAAGTAAAGCGGTGTAGAAATGAAGAAGTAAATGTAAAATAACCTAAACTAGAGTGTTAACAAGGTTTTACTATAGCCAAATAAGGAAAAGTGCCCCGCCCCCCATACCTTTTGATCCAGGGGTCAGATCAAAATTCCAAATAGTTCACCGTCGCACATATGCTCATAGCTACCATGTGTGTAAGTTTCAAGGCTCTAGTGCTTAGAGTGTAGGATGAGATAGTGGCCAGGACGGACGGACAGACGGCGGAGATAACCACAATATCCTCACGCTTCGAAAAAGCGTGGGGATAACTACTAATGTCAGTCCTGGTTCGCGTAAGTAAGTCAACGGTGTATTTTAATTCTGAAAGCCACTGTTTAAATAAGTACTGTTAACCATAATAATTGTATGCAAAAACTCATTTACATTGTAAGATGACGCTATGTTATAGGATCTGTCAGGTTATAATGTTCAAACATTGAAACGCTAAACTAGATAATGTATAGTAATGTTATAACTATTCTGATAAGCCTAGATTAGCGACACGATAATTAATGGGAAACATCTGATAAAAAATAACAGTATAGCATACGTTGTAAACTTATTTATCTACGACTAATTATCGAATCCTGGGAATCAACAGTTTAAAACAATAAAAGATCATGTTTTGCAGCAATAAAACGAAACGAAAACAATTTTTTATTAGGCCTCGCTCTGTGAAAAGGGTGTTTAACGCATGTGCGTATAGTGTCGTCCCAGATTAGCATGTACAGTCCGCATAGGCTAATCAGGGACGACACTTTCCGCTTGTATTGTATTTGTCGGTTAAAGAAAGACTTTTCTTGCGGTCTGCACAAGCTAATCTTGGACGACAATTTACGCACATGCATTAAACTCTCTTTTCACAGAGCGAGGAACATATATTTTAACAAGATTAATGATCCAATGTTTAGCAATAAAGGTTCGCTTTTTGCAACATTGAAGTCGTTTCAGTCGTTATGATTTAATGCGTTTGTAAAAACGTTTAAACTTTCAAATTGTTTGTATGTACTTTTTAATACTGAAAAACCGGGTTTTTCTGTTTCGCTGACTGCGTCGTGAATACTTTTTTTTTTACTTTGCGAGGGTTTAAAAGTATTTAAACGACAGCATAAACAATCCGCATACTGAATACTCATGTCGCTTGTTGATACACGTGGTTCTACTACTGTTGACGTTTTTTTGTAGTTTTTATAACCATTGTTTACGCAGCCGTTTTCAACAGATATTACTTTTATCCTAACAGTTATGTAATATATCGATTACACATTATATTTAACAGCATGCGCATAAATATAGATAAAAACATGAATATAAACGTGAGAAATGTCTTATAATTGGAAAAGAGCATGCCACTTACGCATTGTGTGTTTTTGTATGTTATGTAATTTTATAATTTCATGTGATAAATTCAGTTTTGTAACAAATTAATGGATAACACTACTATGATGGTAGAATAATTAAACTTCATTAAAATAATTGGTAAATGAGTTTTTATATTGAAGGAACAATTTCAGCTTCTTTCAAATAAATGCAGACAAATATATACAGGCAAATATATTCAGTGTGCCGAGACAATGTCAGGTCGCATTCGAAAGAGTCGGGAAACTCTCAGGATTTTTTCGGGACTCTGTAGAGACTCAGTCGCAACATTTTGAATCATTAATTTCAAACATGAGTGTCACGACTCCAGAAAATCTTCCCGACTGATAGTTTTCTTATTAAGGACACTGTCGACTAAACTCAAATTTTGAAGGCATAATCTATGCGTATCCACAAATCAAACACTCACAACATGTTAGTTAACGCGGACTCGGATCCAGCTGTACAATTATACGACATTATATGTCCTTTTCATCAAAACAATAGTAAGCATTCAATTTGGTTACTTTACCAATGTGTTATATCGACAAGGGTGACTATAATCGCTAATGATATAAACATCTCATGGGCGTATAACCTATTGAGCGACAGGGAAGTTAAACAGTGTCTGTACGCAACATCGACAGATAGTATCTCTCTGATGTAAATACAACAACACCTTGTATTTGTTTTTAGGGCGAAACGTAACAACATGCGTGTGCACCAGACGACTCTATTCGGTTTTTATCTATCATGATGATGCAATAAGGTTATTTGCATTATTTTCCGGTGCCGAAACATACAATGCCATGTTTAAGTTTTCAAACATCTGATTCAAGCCAAACAAGGTTCAATGTGCATGTCCTATGTGCAAAGTACTGTATTGAGAGTATTTTATTTAGCGGATGGTTTTGTTAGAGCAACCATGCAGTAAAATGCGATGGTTCGTGATTTCAAGACGATAAAATGTCAATTTAACAGTGGTTTATTACATAGATAGATGGTTGTAGTTGATAATAACAATAAGGAACTTAAATATTTTGCAAGCGAATTTAATGGTGTTATGTTATTTTTTTGATTTAACAAAATGGAAGGTAAGAAACATGTTTGAATTCATTCTGCTTTTGCAAAATGTATTGTGAATATTGAGCTATTGTTAAACTCCTTTAGATTTGTTTCATTATAATTGCCGTGCGATCAGTTTAATGTTTCTTTATCATTGCGATTTTTTTTTTAATATCTGGAGTGTGTCTTTATACATGTTTTAACCCTAATGCTTAACGATCACCATTCCAAGAACGTAATGTCAACTGTTATTGTTTAAAAAACATGTTTGTATATGTTCTCTCCTTGTATGTAATATTGTTCTGTTTAGTATAACCCATTGGTTATTTGCCTTAAACACAAGGCTGTCTGAGTATTATGTGAGCTCAACTTATTATTACATGACTGTTGTATTTCAATTATCCAAAGTTTCATTGAATGCTAACTGTAATGTTGTATTATAGGATACACGTATAATATAATTATGGTTCACTTGTTACACATTTAAGTTATTTGAAAAGCACATACATAATGCATTTTATGTACTTCATTCAACATTTGAGTGTGGAGATATTTATCAACACAGATGCGTAAGGGCTTCATTATGTTTTAACCAAAACAAGTCATTACTTTTTCTTTAGGTTATGTTTGTAATTTTTTAACTTATTTTATTAACATGATTGAGATAAAACAAACAACTTCCGAATGTAAATCATCGACGTATTATCAACTTGCCATCCGATTATGTTTACGTCCACCAATGCCGTTTGTTGTTTTTGTGCAACTTTGCACACTGTTTTATTAGTTTATGTGAGTGATTCAGACTTACTTATTTGATTTTAATTAGATATTTCTCATATTTTTCTTCCGTTTGAGTCGTGTTTTGCTTGTTTGTATAGCATGCATAAATGTGCGATTTATTTTTGGATTTGTTTAAGACTATACTCTTGTATATTAATGACGAGTGTAATTTTAACTCGCGTGTGAACAAGATTCGTTTTGCTCAGTTTAGGCAAGAGTTTCTACATAATCGATATGGATTTGAATTCATCTTGATAAGACCTAGTACGAGTTTTAAATAGTTGTACCTTTTCATATCTGTACAAGGAAGTACACTCACACACAACACAATTTCTTCGCTACACAATGTACCTGTATGTGCAGCATATCAGAAGGAAGAAATATATATAAACACAGGATTCTACATGTACAAGTACACAAAAACATTTTGTTTCATAACCACTTTACTATTAAAATCAAAATGTACGCGAGCAAAAATGTACAACAATTTAAACGTCAAGACAAAAAAGAAACCAAACTAATTTTTAAATAATACGTAAAAAATATGTATTTTATCTGTATCTAATTTTTCATGTTTTCTTCAATTGATAACATTCGATACATATAAAGCAAGGATATTGCAGAAAGTTGATCTCTGGCAATGGAAATCCTTATTTAACTGATTGAAAATAACCCAACCTTTTTCAGATTACGCCTAGAACGATACCCGGGAGATCAACCCGGTGAAGGGAGACGGATGTTTACCGACTATTCACATCTCCGGACCGCTGGTGGAAGGTATGAAAGAGTAGATAATTTCGATCAAATGCAAAAATATATTTAAATAACCTTGCCCTAGGTTCGATATTTTCAATATCCCGTGTAAACACCAACAATTCAAGTGGGCGATGATCGAGTCATTTTCCTCACGTAAGACGTTATGTGCCATTCAGTGTGTATTATTCAACGATATTATAGCATCACAATACACAATTTTCACATATAGTAAACACAACGAATCAGAAGACATTGATTACAATATATAGGCATAGCCATGAATCGTAATGAATAAGCCATAGGTAGCATCAATATCTCTAGTTCTTAACACGTATTCTAGTTCCGACTATGTGTTGGAAAATTGAGTTAATTTGAGAGGCATTGAACTTTTAACGGAAGTACGAGTTATTTATGTTGATGTTGGTCTTATGGATGCAGAAGTTTCTATTGATGTTGCTGATTTAACTGTCGTTTTACCTGCAATTCCAGACGATGTTGATTATAATGAGATGCCACCTGAGCTGCCAGCAAGATCCACTCCCAAAATAGAACCGAATTCACCGGAACATAAAGATGCGGCACATAAGGATCTGATATATGCAGACTCGAAACATAAACGTAAGCCCGGTATTAGATGTTTCTAGCGTTTGTACCTTGATTACACTAGAAAGATATGTTTTAGACTCGCTTGGATGGACATATGTTTCCTAGGTACACTTCAATTATTTTTATTTAAAAGCATCGTTATAATGGATAAGTTTCCTGGTGAAAACTATTTTATTTGATGTACACCTGTTTTCAGCTAAAACATGAAGGTTCTGTGCTAAGAGGCTTAAACATGACTTGCTAAATTTGTGTTTTACTTGAGGATCGAAATTCCCTTGTAACAGTTTTCAAAAAATGGCGCAAAAAGTGCACTACAACATTTTCTCCCATGACTTCAAATAGAGCTTTTCAACATTTTTTTTCAGATGCCCCGCGAATGCTTTTTGCTCTGAGTTTTTACAAAAGTTCATGTCAACAGTTTATTGTCATTTTCAGCAATGATAACAATCGAACCCGCGCATACGCATGCTACGAAATCTAAGAGCTCTCCTCCGGTTAGGTCGCCTCTAGCCCTGTCGGTGGATTTCAGTGATGAAAAAATCCCGGCACTTCCGGCTCGCAGACGTCTTTCACAGCCGAACATTATGCCTCTTGGCAAACAAGGTGCGATATCTAGAACGGCTACCATAAAATTATGGTTGAGTCTGAAACAATGTGTTTTCACGTACAAATGCCATTTGTTTGTCGCAAAACAGTTTTTTTTTCAATTAAGTCAGGATATTTCTTGCTATTTATTAAACAACGTGTTAGTCACTACAAATATAATGCAAAGCGTCATTATATTTTCCTGCGTATAAGATTCACTTAACCACGAACGTACAACATTCACTGCATGTAACAAGCAAGACACAGTATAATCAGCTTGTTCAATACTTTTACTGTGCATTATCTTTCCTGAATATAACACCTCCTAAGAAACAAACATCAGTTAGTTGTGTGCCTTTTCGGGGTCTACGTCACGTAAGTTACGAGTTCCCAAAATCATGCGATTCAAACCCTTTTCTTCTTGTACACTGAAAAATTGTGTGCGTGCTTATAGTGAAAAAAACTTCTTTAGCGGCGGAACCGTATGTCAACACGTCCGTTAGCCGGGTAACAGTTAGTCCCTTCACGTGGAAGAGTGCAGAACCGACAGGATATGACGGCAAGGTTGACGCTTATGCGTACAAACCCGTTGAAACGGAAGAATGCATGTTGTCGGAGGCCATTGGTAACGTCAAGTAAGTTGCCAGATGATTGAAAATTTGAGGGTTTTGACGTCAATGTTCGTTTGTGATCGATGATGTTTGAGACGATGATTATGATGATAGTAATGTTGAGGATGATAATGTTAATTGTGGTTATGATGATTATGATTTTTTTTTAAATAGCAAAATCTTCATTATGAAAAAAAAAAAAATATTGATTATGATGTTAATGATGATATTGATGTTTCTGATGCTGCTGATCCTGATGACGATGAGGTCGATGATGATTGGTTTGATGGTGGTGATGATGATGATGACGCTTCTGCTGCTGCTGCAGCTGCTGCGGAAGAAAAATAAGAAGAATATAATGATGATGATGATGATGATGATGATGATGATGTTTTCCTTTTTTTAAGAACTGTCTCGAAGGGAAATACATACGAAAACAAAATCATTTCTAGTGAGAAGGACGTCATATTCGACATATCACCGGTGACAGCTTCTGATCTGATTACACAGAATTTAAATAAATATCAAAATATAAAGTCCGACAACATGGAGAAAATAACGAACTTGTCAATAAATGAAATAGGCGACATTTTAAGACTTTTGAAGATGGACGAATACGTAGAAATTTTTAAACAAAACCATGTGGACGGCGCCATCTTGACGAGTCTCGAACGGGAGGATTTGGTGAATGAGTTGGGGATGAAGAAACTGGAAGCGACGAGACTGGTTATTTATATGTCTGAGGGCCACATCCCAAAGTGATTGCATCACAAGCAAGGGCATCTCGAAAATGTGTTTCACAAGTGGTCAATTATAAATTTATTGAGTGCATTGTTTTCAGCTTGTTGACAACGGTTAATCTCGGAAGGAAATTGTATCATGAACTATTACATACAAGAATGTATATGTAATCCGTGCTATTTGATTCGCCACTGTTCCTAAATACAAAAATATTCACTGCTTGCTTAACTGAATACTCCACAAAAGTCTTATTGTATTTACAAGCATGCACCATACAATTATGTACATGCCTAATACAAATGTGGTGCTGATTTTGACGATAGTTGTAATCCGGGGTGAAACTTTGGTAAAAGCTCATATAATCCATAGAAACAAACAATAAACCAAATCGATACGTACATGTATATATAATTTCGAACGGATTTACATTCGGCCCTTGGTTTCTGTAACCCGATACATTTATCTAAATCTGTTACATTATATTTATTAATTCAAACAAAGTCATTTCGCAACATACGCTATAAACACGGCTCCACTTCATGATACTTAAATGTTTAATTTAGATAGTGATCAGCTTATACAATCTATTGATGTGTTTGATAACTACAAATCCCAGATATGTAGGTTAAGTTCAAGTTTGCTTGTATTTGTGTTAAGTACCCTTACGGATCTGCAACATTGTTATACATGTTTATTAAATGTATCGTCTGCAACGCTTGCATGTAATTTATTGCCCTTGATGTATTGTGACTTATAGCAATAAAGCATATGATAATATCTTATGTTCAATATTCTAAATGTATTCTATGAAAATGGTAGCAGTGGGAGATGTTTTGCTAAATTGACGGACATGCTTTCAATAGTTCAACAAAAACAAAAATAAGCAAAGAACATATATTTTGCACCAAGAAAAATGGCAACGCCAAAAAGAAATTTCAGTGTTTAGTTCAATATTAATATAATTATGCAATCCCAATCTTGGTGTTCGTACAAGCTACATACACACGCAATTTTAGAGCAATAGCTCTATCCAAACTCATATTGTTGATCTTAAAAAACTAACACTATTTGAAGTGTCAGTGACCTTGATTTTAATCAAGGTCCTAATTACAATTCCAATATGGGTATGCCTGTAAGCAACCAAACATACACAATGTCAGAACTATCACTAACACTCAAGCCATTGAGCAGAAATAGTGTTCTACCCAGCTGGAAACATATTGAATCCTAAGCTAGGCAAACATGTAAGCTAGCTTCAAACAACATGTCAAGACAATGCCTGCATCCAAACATAATTAATGGAGCAGAAACCTTTTTTTTTATTTTATAAACAGTTGCCTTGACCCTAAATGAACTCAAAAGCTATGACTGCATATACGCAACCTTTGACACAATATGCCAGTGCAATACCAGTACATTTGTTTTGTGTTTCATTGTTTGCAGTAGGTTCTTTGCAATAAAATAAGGACCACATGGTTAAATAAGGTTTATCCTCTACTGGTTTAGTTGATGTACTACCAAAGTTATATTTGTCCTGTGTCTAATTGTTGAACAAGAGGTCAATTGCCTCTCACAAAACAACTCTTAATGATGAAATGATGATATAATTGCGTTCCAGCTGATGCAATAAGAGTTTTACTGTACGTTTGTTATTGTCTGGAAGAAGCTGAATTTGCCGGAAATATGTTGTGAGTCAGTCTTATTTTACACAATTGAGTATACCGTGTGCTAGTTTACAAATCCATGTATGCACACTGTATCACTGGAGATATGTAAGTTGATGTTTGATTATTTTGCATTATTATTTTATAAAACTTTAGATCATTGTTACATAGTATTGCGTTATGAACTTATGGAATATACAATAATAGGGACTTCATATTACTCATTTATTGGCGACGCATCATCAATGACAAGTAAACAAATGTATGTTCAATGGATTGTACCATTCCATCAAATGCAAAAACAAACAATACACAAACGTGTTTGTTTCTAAATTCAATTTCATTTGCTCCACTGCTATTCATGATTTCGTTCAATACATATCTTATTGCTTTGTTATATCAAGTGTAAACTGAATCGCTTGCTGTCGACTTTTAAATTTGTGGACATAGGAAACGGATACCACCGCTTCAAGTCACTGTGCTAACAATTGATTGTTCGTTAACAGAAATCAAGTGAAAACTACATGGACACACAATACTTCAACTGTCGAAATTATAAAGAAGAATATTACAAGGTTTGTTTCGTTGTGATCAATATAAACAATAATTCGCTAAGTAAACTATTCTTTTGCAAAGCAGTAACCAATAGTTAAAAAAGTAATAGTGTGACTCTTAGACAGAGGCCATTACAGCCGTCAGTGATCTTGACGTGCAGGGTTATATAATTATCTCCATAAACTATACATTTTACACATTGTTAACCCCATTTTTTTTATCTAGATTTTATTGTTTACATCGGAGAAGATATAAAATAATAACAATTCATATCGTTATTAAAAGGTCAATGGTGTTATGAATCCGAGTAGTATTTACATATTTGAACAAAAAGAATGAACATTAGAGAAAAGTACAACTGAAACAAAATCCAAAACCAAGAAACATAATAAGCAGCATAGTGTCTGGGCATAAAACATCCGAAGATGTCGTGAAGAACATGAATTAACACAATGGTATTAAATAAAAACTAAATACAACCAAACTAAAAAAGCTAACATTAGGGACAAGATGCACAAAAGCTCTTCACCACAGACTGGCATCTCAACTATAGTAACGTAATCTGATTCTGGCAGCAGTGAACATAAACATGAAGATAACTTGATTTCCACAGACAATGTTGAACATAATGCATCCATTACATTAAAAAATAATCTTGTAATCAATGCTTATACTTTTATTGAGAATAGTAATGCATTTGTCATATTGTTGACATATGTAATTTAGGGCAATCGCATACTTGAAAAAAACTTTAACGATTGGTTAACTTCACTAATTCAATATGTACTCAATAATGTACTATTTAAATAAACTTAAACTTCATCACTATTAAATATACAACTTTCTAATGAATGTTTTGAATAAAATAAAAAAGTTCAACAGAGTAATAACAATTATAAAACAAAACAACAGCAACACATCCGCATTAAGTACATTTGAAAAAAATGTTTGTCACAACGTGCATTGTTTAAGAAACAACCGCAGTTGCACCGCATATGGTATAATAATGATATAGATGTCTTTTACAAAAGTAAACAGTGTATGTCATTTACGTAAATAGTGCGTTCAAAATATTGGAAGCCCTATTGCCTTTGTGTAGATTTAGCTTTTCCAAAAGACAAATACGACTTACATCCGCTGTTGTTTATCTTGGCAAATGACCTTCTTTTGAGAACTTAAATATTCTCACCGCTTCAAGCCCATTCATACAAAACTCTTTTTCAAAATCTTCTTTGGACAGGGCGACCAACAGCGCACCGTCAATCAGGTTTTCTCGGAACTTGGGCTCGTATTTATCCAGATGCAGCACTTTAAGGTAGCCACAGACATCGTTTATGGACAATTTGTTCACATCAAGGCTGTCGTTGACTGTTGGTAAAGGTGAATCAACCTCGTCAGACATTTCAGGCGAAAGTGTACTGTCGCTTTGCTGATTGAAGTTTGATGAGCGTTCCTGCTTCCGTTCAATGGCGTTTTCAGGTTCACGTGGAAAAGGACGAATAGACGTGCGGGGAACATCATTCTTGTAGATGGGCTCCTTATGTTCTGTACGACTCGGCGTTTGTGAAGGAGGCCTTGGTTGGCGCGCGGGAAGCTTCGGACTGCCTTGCATCTCCGGAATCTGTGGTGTTGGTCGTTGTGGCTTACTCGCGACAGGTAGTGGAACCTTTGTGTTTATTTCGATATGCGGACTGCAATTCGATTGTTCGGATGCACGCTGTTCTGGTCCTGTTGTTTTCAGGTTTCATGTATTGGCTTAACTTTCTGTGATTTTTGAAGAGTCGACGCTTGTGTTCGACCGGCGCCAAACGACGACAGTGATGGCTTGTGATAATCTGTAAGCGGGGACTCGCGTGGCATTCCAATTTCCTCATACTTGATGTCCTCATGCTGGCTCACATCTGTCAGCAGGTAGTTGGGGTTATCTAAGGCGTTTCCGTGACCTTGTTGGAACATGGAGACGATGTTCGAGTAATGCTGCGGTTCAACATAAGAGTAGACGGCGTCAGAATGGACCGATGATGGGTCGTATTGGGCAATGCCTGAAATAAAATATGACAGGAGTTTTGTTGTGTATTAGCAGAATTAAACTAAAGCATGCATAGTATATGCTTCTACTATCTGGACCATAATATGTTTCGTTGTAATTATGCATGTGCAAGGCGTGCGCTAGTATTATTCTCCTGAACAAAAAAAATGGAACACAAGTTTCAATATTTCTTCTCTATATAGCAGATATTTGATTGTGTTTTATGTATCTAACACTATCATGTTGTAAGGTTTGTATTGAACAGCAACAGGCTTGGTTATTTATTTAAGTTATACAAGTTGATCTACGTTAATACGATTCGTCAATTCGATCTTCATGGATTAAATACATATCTAAATATATGCACAAAATGATGATACAATTTGTTTCGTTGGTTTATATCAAAAACAGCATGTATGGGGTTGCAATGAACATGCTATAGATATATACGATAGCTATAGACCTCGCCAAGCAGACAAGGCTACTACATTGAGGATGAGAGGTATCCCGTACAATGCCCGCTAAAATTGCGTTCTCACCGAATATGTCTTCACTGGAAACACATACAGAAGTGTCTCTCTGTGTTTTAAAATGTCCAGATTGACCAATATAATTACACCTCATGTGCATTATAATAATATCGTTAAGTGCCAATTACTTAATATTTGTAAATGAAAAGTTTTCTTATACCTTGGTTCCCGTACTCGGTGTCGTACTTCAAATAGGAACTAAAGCGCTCTAATTCCTCCAGGTAGCCTCGCCATTTCTGTGGGGGCATGTGCTTTAGGCCCGTCACGCGGGCCATGCGCAGTTGAGACAAGTACAGTGGTATGTTCACCACTTCCGGTCCCATAACACATGGGTTAAATAATACGAACAGTATTAACTATATTGGCTTAAACCCTTTCAAGGAGAAACATGTTATAACATAAGAAAGAACGTAGTATCGAATAAATGCTGTTAAGCGCCCACATAATTATACCACGAGGTCGTCAGTCCGATTGATTTATTCTACACATTATCTAGAAAATGGGTTTTATGCTGAGACAAAATACGCAGTATATTTTATAGAGGATATTTGTTGGATTCGGTGGAATATCAATTTGATTTCAAGAGTGATCATAGAAAATAATTTGATAACGAGTGAATTAAAATCTCTATTCCACCGATTCCAACAAATTTTCTTTTTTATTTTATGCTTTTTTTTACAGTTTATTTACATTGTAAACGGGTTTAACTGGAGAAATTCACTTGGATAATGACGTCATTTCGTCAAATTAATGACCTCATTTCACAGTAAAACAGTGAAATCGATATTTTTCACTGTTATTTTTCACTGTTTGACTCAGTGAAATATCCGTTTTATTTGACTGATATTTCTCTATAAACCACTGGAAAGCATATATTAAACTATGCTGATTTGCATTTGCGCTGAATATAGGTACCATAGACATATGCAAGACATTTGGTAAATGGTGACCTTTTTGTGAAACACATCTCTTAACCTTAAACTTTCTTTAATACATCTTTTCTTAAAGCATGCTAGTGCGTGAGTCTTACCGTCAACAATGAAGTTTCCCAACAGATACATCTCATCAAAAGCTTTCTGAAGCTGAAGGTTTGGGATGTGGTTGGTACTAATATTCTGACCGCCAACGCTGATAGTTCTGTCCTTGGGGAACTGCACGTGGCAAGGCAGGCTTAGATTGTCGACGACTTCCTTGACGGTTTTCTCCTTGCTCACTGTGAGGTAATGTTATCCTCGGTATGTTATGTTAGTTTGCTACTGAGATGGAAGGCTATTTTAAAGTAAGTATAATGTTAACACATTATGATGTGATGTGAAATAAGTCAATCATTTGAAAATATTTATATGCATTTGTCATGTTGGAATTTGTTTTGTTTTTCTTTTTTAATATTCAGAGCAAATTATTGTGTCTTAGTACTTTTATTTTTTTTAAACATGTTTTCAGTTATGTTACCAGATGCGTTAAACAAATTAAAAAAAAAGATATACAACATCAAAGACGTAGAACGCAATTTAATAATTAATATTTTTATAGAGTCTTTTGTGTTTTGCAGTTTGTATTNGTATATTTTATAGAGGATATTTGTTGGATTCGGTGGAATATCGATTTGATTCACGAGTGATCGTAGAAAATAATTTGATCACGAGTGAATTAAAATCTCTATTCCACCGATTCCAACACATTTTCTTTTTTATTTTATGCTTTTTTTTTCACCGTTTATTTACATTGTAAACGGGTTTAACTGGAGAAATTCACTGGAATAATGACGTCATTTCGTCAAAACAATGACCTCATTTCACAGTAAAACAGTGAATAATATCGATATTTTTCACTGTTATTTTTCACTGTTTGACTCAGTGAAATATCCATTTTATTTCACTGATATTTTTCTATAAACCACTGGAAAGCATATATTAAACTATGCTGATTTGCATTTGCGCTGAATATAGGTACAATAGACATATGCAAGACATTTGGTAAATGGTGACCTTTTTGTGAAACACATCTCTTAACCTCAAACTTTCTTTAATACATCTCTTCTTAAAGCATGCTAGTGTGTGAGTCTAACCGTCAACAATGAAGTTTCCCAACAGATACATCTCATCAAAAGCTTTCTGAAGCTGCAGTTTTGGGATGTGGTTGGTACTAATATTCTGACCGCCCACGCTGATGGTTCTGTCCTTGGGAAACTGCACGTGGCAAGGCAGGCTTAGATGATCGACGACTTCCTTGACGGTTTTCTCCTTGCTCACTGTGAGGTAATGTTATCTTTGATAATTTATATTAGTTTGCTACAAAGATGGAAGGCTATTTTAAGTAAGTTAACACATTATGATGTGATGTGAAATAAGTCAATCAATTGAAAATATTTATATGCATTTGTCATGTTGGAATTTGTTTTGTTTTTCTTTTTCAATATTCAGAGCAAATTATTGTGTCTTAGTACTTTATTTGTCATACTAAATGAATTGCATATTTCAAAAATGTTTTCAGTTATGTTACCAGATGCGTTAAACAATTTAAAAAAAGGATATACACATCAAAGACGTAGAATGCAATTTAATAATTGATATTTTTATAGAATCTTTTGTGTTTTGCAGTTTGTATTTCCAAAACTGTTTCCAATGTTGGACTTGTTTTCAATTTCTCTTGCTAAAGTCATACCTATTGTATTAAGGTGATACTTTTTAAACCAAAGATTTATAAACACAAACAAGATTTGATCTAATAACAATTATCAAAAGCATCACTACTTCTATTAAGATTACAAAAGCATCACTACTACTATTAAGATAACAAAAGCATCACTACTACTATTAAGATAACAAAATCATCACAACTACTATTAAGATAACACAAGCATCACTCTACTACTTTTAAGATTACAAAAGCATCCATTCTACTATTAAGATAACAAAAGCAGTATTACTACTATGAAGATAACAAAAGCATCACTACTACTATAAAGTTTACAAAAGCATCACTATTACTTTTAAGATTACAACAGCATCACCACTACTATTAAGATTACAAAAGCATCACTACTACTATTAAGATTACCTACACTGATCTATGGTGGAGGCAATTTTGCGGGAGGTAGGTAATGGGAAACCAATATAATTTACGCCTTAAAGAACATACGTTTGTGTTTCCTGACGACACAGACTTTTTCAGGGTAGGTAAGCGGAATGCTGATCAGTTTAGAGTGATCTCCCATGTCGGCCCTGGCAATCACGCGCCGTTGCTTGGATACAGTTTGGATGCGGATAATCTGTAATGCATAAAACATTGAAAAGTTAAAAAGGCTTTTAGAGTCATTTTTGGATAAACCCTCCGCTAAAATGGGTTATAATCATTACAGTCGACATAATTGATGTTTTGCTCGTATATTAACCTATATAAGGTAATACCTCTAAAGCTTCAGAATCACGTACGATATGGTGTTGATATTGTTTTTTATAGTGTCTTTTAAAGTTACAATTATGTTGTTATGGTTTGAATGAAAACATTTGATAGTTTAATTTGCTTATTAAATTGAAACATGTTTTCTTTTGTACATTTTGATGTAAACATATTTTTGTCAGATAAATATCTAAATGCACGAGAGTGTTTTTTAATTCTGAGGCTGCAAACCATACATTTATGTGTGTGTGTGTTTTTTTTTGTCTGTTTCGTGATATGTATTTTGTCAGTGGTTTAAATTTCCTATTAAGCGATTAGTTCTGAGTCAAGTGTGAGTTTTGGACTCCACTCATTTGGTTAAAATCACACATACTTTGCATTTACTTTAATTGCATAGTTCTTTATTTACGGTAGCGCACAACTGATACTGTTACTCACCATCTCTCTATCGAACGTGTCTTCCACGATGTCTCCAAAGAATCCCTGACTGATCATGATCACTTGGGGCAGCTCTTGACCAAAGCGCTCGTAGAACTCGGGCACGCTGTAGTCATTCTTCTCTACGTCAAAATCCATCGTCTTTACCAGTCGCTTGGGCTCGTGTACACCGCTTGGATCTGTACCGACACAAAGACATGGNGTTAAAATGATGTCTCTTCTAAGCGAAAATCTAGTTTAGGCGGAATGTGTCGTCCCGGATTAGCCTGTGCGAACTGCACAGGCTAATCTGGGATGACATTTTACGCACAAGCATTTTGCCTAGTTTTCTCAGAACACGACACATATTATAAAATACATAGTATCAAAAGATGAAAATGAACATATTAATAATTTTCATTACCCTTTGAATAATTATAAAAAATAATTTCATATAAATTTCACGCTCTTGTTAATAAAACTTATTTTATTGTAAGGGCAAAAACATTTGTTTCTATCGTTTTGACATTCGTTTATTATTATTGAAAT
This sequence comes from Dreissena rostriformis, assembly GCA_007657795.1. Lineage (NCBI taxonomy): Eukaryota > Metazoa > Mollusca > Bivalvia > Myida > Dreissenidae > Dreissena > Dreissena rostriformis. Next base: position 72,720 of record VMBQ01004985.1, read on the forward strand.
ATGTACTACCAGTCGGTATTGATTGTTTGAAGTAATACAAAGAGAATGGTTCATATTTTACAACTGCTTCAATAATATATCGTTTCGGTAAACATTAACCTCATCTTCATATCATGTTTCCTTGTTTGCAGATATGCCTTTGAAATCACCAATTGGAAATAATTTTGTGTTTACAGTAGCGACAATGTACTCTATTGAACAAATCTAATAGACATTGTCCGACCAGATATCATATTCCATCTGTAATAACTTCCTTTTCCCCAATGGCTTATGTAAACACAATATTATCATAGTCAACGCTTATGTTCGATTTAGCTTCAATACGAGCATATCTAAAGCAGGCACAATATACTTAAACATGTTTAAACGAACCTGCATGTATTCAAATCGGACCTTTTACTAATTTTGTTTGTATTCTGTCAATATATGTACGTATGGCGGTGTTTCATACGGGACCAACATACGTGCATGAAGAAGAGAGACATAGCATAAGCTTCGAGCTTTTTTTCTCAATTCTGTTAATTTACACTTTGCTGTCCTCATGTTAAGCATATTTCGTCATTAGTAGCTAGTATCTTTGTATTTGATTATATTGCGTACATGCTGTATATGAATAGCTAAATAAATATTGTTTAAACAAACATACGTGCATGGAGCAATTAAGCCTTAATATGTGTACTGAAACAAAAAACAAAAAAACACAACATATTCTAAATGTTCATTAATTTGACTGATGTATCTACTGCATTGTTTATTTTGTCATTGAATTCGACTTTTTCTTCACAATGGACAAACATGACGATTTAATAGAGAGTTTATTCAACATACATTAGGCTTTAAGCCCATGAGTAAACACATATTACAACACAATATATTCACAAATGGTCAATGGCGTACAGAATTGTTAACAGAACGTAGATCAAATGCTTAATACAACAAATTCATGTACACTTTATCGTATATTGTATTTTTTTATATAAATTAGATAAATAAATAAAAGTACTTGGAGAGAAACTATTGATAATATAAGTCAGCTCTCAATTTAAATGCTTTAAAAACAAAAATGGATAGATTTCGTACACTGTTTTCATTGTCAGTCTGTAAGAGTTCGATAAACTTTATCATGTTTGTATTCTTCCAATAGTATTTATTTATGTATATCTTACGTAAATTAATAAATGTTGGGCATTCAAGTAAAAAATGAAATTCATCCTCAAGGACGTTACAGTGTTTGCATTTTCTATTTTGAAAAGGTATCTTTTCAGGCTTGTGCCATCTCCCTGCTTCCACTTCAAGTCTATGGGCAGATACTCTAAATATTAATATTTTAGAGCACACTTTTACATCCATTATTTCAATTTTGTACTCAACTTTTCATGAGATGACAATCTTTGGAGACACATTGGTCCAATACGTGGGTCCGTCCGTGCACAATTTTTGTCCGGGCTATTTCGCAGCAATTAATGACCGGAATTCAATTAAACTTTATGGGAAGCTTCACTACCAAGGGAGATGTGCATAGTATCAGCCGGTTATGGTCGGATGATTTTCACAGAGTTATGGCCCTTTGAAATTTTCCATTAACTGTACATACATGTACAGTGAAATTCTTGTCCGGGCTATTTGTCAGCAACTTATGACCGGAATGCAATGAAACTTTATGGGTAGCTTCACTACCAAAAGGAGATGTGTATATTATCAGC
>VMBQ01004985.1:79422-90813 GCA_007657795.1 Dreissena rostriformis
TCTGTCTGTCTGTCTGTCTGTCTGTCTGTCTGTCTGTCTGTCTGTCTGTCTGTCTGTCTGTCTGTCTGTCTGTCTGTCTGTCTGTCTGTCTGTCTGTCTGTCTGTCTGTCTGTCTGTCTGTCTGTCTGTCTGTCTGTCTGTCTGTCTGTCTGTCTGTCTGTCTGTCTGTCTGTCTGTCTGTCTGTCTGTCTGTCTGTCTGTCTGTCTGTCTGTCTGTCTGTCTGTCTGTCTGTCTGTCTGTCTGTCTGTCTGTCTGTCTGTCTGTCTGTCTGTCTGTCTGTCTGTCTGTCTGTCTGTCTGTCTGTCTGTCTGTCTGTCTGTCTGTCTGTCTGTCTGTCTGTCTGTCTGTCTGTCTGTCTGTCTGTCTGTCTGTCTGTCTGTCTNATTGAAATATTCTGCAACACGGTATTCTCGCGGTACTATTAATTTGCGTCTAGAAACCATTTGCATATATCAGATAAATGATTTAAAAGACAAACATATTTGACTAAGCTTCATTGGAATTGGATAATTGCGTTTAATGACAAAAATCCTTCATTTTTTACTGCGGTTTCAACAAAAACAACACCACTGTCCGCCATAGTTGTTTATTTTTTCGTCGGTTATTTAGGGTGAACAGCACTCATATTAAATTAAACACGACTAAACAAAGATCCGACAAACCATTCAAAGTAACAATCAATAACGTATATATCAATTTAAAAATATGAAATTTAAGACATCAAATACATACATATTACAATTATTTTCAAGTACTCTCCGCAATTTTCTTTTAACAAATGTATTTAACTCTAAAAATTCCAATATTGTTAGACTCTAAACTTTAAGACATTTTATTACAAAGAATTGATTGATATTGGCAGCGAGATATGTATTCTTGCAGATTTAACAAGTAGGTCGCGCAAGTTTGTATGTAAACAAAATCCAGAGGGCGCTAATGAAATACCGCGTGAAATAACCCGACACGCGAGATTGCCGGGTTGACTATTCGATGCGTTACGTTACGCAATGTTATCAAGCACCAATGCGTTCTTTAACGATACAATAGGATAATGATTGCGACTAATTTCTCGATCGTATCGATGGTATTCACGATACGAGCTGTGACTGGGTCCGTTGATATAAATTCATTCCGATTGACTATAATTTTGTTTATTCCTGTAATCGCAATATAGCGTACAAATTCGTGACGATTTCATCGACAAAATATACTACAAGATCTGATAATAGTCGATCGGATATGTTTACGATTAAGACCATGTTTTATTGTGATCATCTTAGTGTGATCCTTCTCCGATAAAATGCTTATGTAAGATACATGTATGCTATACGCGATATAAAACTGACCTTTTCCAGTGAGATCTTTCTCCGGAAACATGCTTTTTATAATGCCACGGTTAACTGATTGCAGGCCTTGACGTTCTGGAGTCGGGAGTTTGCTGCTAGCCATAACCTTGTCAAGTGTGAAAGTGGTTTTTGTCGTATGACCAGTATCCGATATGCATGCTTATTAATGAATGTTCAAGAAATCACCCTGACTCAAGGGTCAATCCGTTTTCGATTCTTATGTACTCGTTCGCCTTCACCTTTTTCCAAGTCATAGGTGCTGGTTTATTCCTTACACTATGTTACATTATCTTTACAAATAATTGTTTGCTTTTTAGTCTCCTTGCCAGTCTGTGATGACTCTGAAATGTGGAATACTTCTGTATATATCACAGCGAGTCCGAAAAAACAAATTAAATTTTAAAATGTTGTTGTGTTTGAGTCACTGACTTTTTTCATCCTCATTTGCAACGCACTTTACTACGTATTATGAATATACTGGGTCAATTGAGAATATATCTTCCGTCTTGATTACAAACCAAAGCTGTCAGTAACGCCACACGCTTTCCTACTTGTTGCAACATTGCTTGTTAATGTACCTACCTTCAAAACTGTCTTTAAACAACTATTCATTAAAATACGAATAAAATACTTTTTATTGTTTGATTCGGTTACTTTTTTGAATCAGCAGAAACTGTTAAACATTCATCCAACAGTATCTTTTGAAAGGCCAGCCATGTTTATATATTTCTATCCGTCAAGACGGCCACGACTGATCGTGTACTTGTTTCTTGATTTCATACATATATATTATGTCTGAGCTTTTTGATACGCTGTCTTTCGCTCCGCTGAGATCTGTTCATTAATTCTATTCGTACATGAACCGCACTATAATCTCCAGTTCTGATGAGATCTCAGACGATCCGGTAGGGGGTTTTGAACAATTTGTGTAGGACGATACGCGTCTACCAAAACCTTTCTCTTGACGCTACGATCGGATGTGCCATGTTTATGAATGATTTTATCGACGGTGTCTAAGATTTGAGCTACCACTGAAGCGGAATGAAATCAATACAGATCGATTAATTATTGACTCCATTTATGATACTGAGCAAAAAAGAGCGTAACAGAACGCGCGCTTTATTGCGATGAAAAACTATATGATAGAGCTAATTCCATTTTGAGAATAACAATTGGTCGTAGTTGATTTTGTTCATCTTGATTATGAGAACAAAGAATTGACGACTATTGATTTCTCATGAGTTTCATCTATACATTCAAACCATTACATAGCTCTCTTTTTCTTTTATGATAGTCACACTAATACCGGTCCCCTTTCGGATATATGTTTGTAATGAAATACTTCAATTTTATCGTTCACGGTTTATTTATTTATTTAAACCATTGGTCTGTTTGATACGCTTCCGATGTGGAAGGAGGCTTAAATCGCGGTCCAACGGGCATTTGACAACCGGACAAACACAATGACACTCATCAGTTTATGACGTAAAAGGATTCTGCAAAGATATATTACTAAACCACAGGCGGCGATTATATCAGTTTAAATTCAATAATATATTGGTAGTAGTAGTTGTAAGAATAATTATCAAGCAATAAACTAGTTCCGGTTGAACAGAAGAAGCATTTATATGAAATGTGAAGAAATTCGACAATGAAAAGGCATTGATATATATAGTAAATAGTCGATGGTATTTGGTAATCACACCGTTATCTGTACAGAAGCTTGCGTTCGCTTCAAAATGAGATGCAACATATTTGTGTTAAATGACTTTTATCAATTTTCTATTTCGAATACAAAAGGAACATGATATCCGTCTGAAAAAGCATTTGTCGTAAATTATTTCTATGTAAATATTAAAATTGCCGATACCGGTAATAAACAATACTGAGTGAACTTACCTACATGAATTGAAAACCAATAAAGAAAACAGAGATAAAAATACTGAGTGAACTTACATACATGAATTGAAAACCAATAAAGAAAACAGAGTTAAAAATACTGAGTGAACTTACATACATGAATTGAAAACCCATAAAGAGAACAGCGATAAACTAAATATTCTTACCTGTTAACACCCGTTGTATTTCTCTCCCTAACTTGTGCAAGTTTGCGTAACAAGGAAGTTAAAGAAGATACCTTACAAGGTAAATCATATTGACATGTTAAAGGCCAGTACTTGTTTATGATTATATCGTGAGTATTATATTTTACCTTGAGTAGCTGTGTTATGTTAAACACTTTAATAAAGTTTCGTTGCATACTTTGACATCAATATGTTTTTTAAACTCAATTGCATTTGAATGTATTTTGGAGAGAATGACTGTGCTGATCAATATGATGGTTGTATTTTGTATCTATTATGTACAATGTTTAAATAACATGGTCCCCAGTTGGTTTACTTTTCATGAAAATCAAACGATTTTGACATGCACATGCTATTGTTTTATTTACCACCAATTGTCGCTGCTGTTTTGGGAATATCCATCCTTAGTGCGTCTGCATTTCTGTGTTAAATTGTGTCGTATTCTGAGAAAACTGGGCAAAATGCTTGTGCGTAAATTGTCATCCCAGATTAGCTTCCGCAGTTCGCACAGTCTAATCAGGGACGACAATTTCCGCTTTTATGGAATTTTTCGTTTAAATGAAGTCACTTCTTAGCAAAAATCCAATTTAGGCGGAAAGTGTTGTCCCTGATTAACCTTCCGCGGACTGCACAGGCTAATCTGGGAGGACACTTTACGCACATGCATTATGCCCAGTTTTCTCAGAACACGACACAATAAATGTTGGACTCGCAGTACAGTTAACTTTCAGAGCCATGAACTAAGGGGTCTGAAGGACTGAAAGCGTGCAGCAGTTGACCTCCGTCTACTGGTTGTGGTTAACGTGTATTTAATATCAGTGACCTGCGACAAATTGTTTCTACAATACAGGTTGATACATACAACGCAATCAGATTGGAAGTATAATCATTACACGTTTGAAATCAGATTAATAAATGTTGAATATATAATACGTTTTGCGTATGGCGCACGCGACTGTGGCCATTGCGTTAGCTGATAAAGTTACAAGAATGTCCTCTATAGTTAAATATAAATGTTTAAAGTGTTAATTATAAATGTTGAAATACTAAACCCGTGATATTAGCATAGTGCTTTCTCATTGTGACGTGCAACTAGATATACATTGTGATAATAGTGCTTTCTCATTGTGACGTGCAACTAGATATAAATTGTGATAACTATGGCACATAGTTTTATCTACAGTTGTAGTAAGCGAAGGTAGAATGCATGTATTATTTTCTGCCAATACATTTAAGACACGATTATCTAATCGTGGCATGTGGCAATTATCCATCGCGAGGGCGGACCAACATTTATACGTGATTAAGATATGATAAAAATTTGCGTGCGTGTAAAACGATGATTATTTACATGTTCAGCTTGCATTCGTACGCAGTCGCTTACAATTAAGTTTAAGCCAAAATGTGCAAGCGAAACCTAAACTAGAGAGTAATTTATTTCAAATTCGTTTACGATTCAGTGAATAGTAAACCATAATCGCAATTTTGAAAACACACATGTGCATGACTTCAAAGGACTTAACAGCGTTGTTATTTCTTAATAACCATTATTACACACAGACAGATGAGTTTCCTTGTCCCGTCCCGAAACGGTTATTGCAAAGGCCGGGTTTAAAATCGGTTTTATGGAACTTCAAACCTGACACTTTGCCCAGATGTTGAAGAGCAAATACTAATGGAATTGACCTCATAGCATCACAATTCAAATAAACAAATCATAATTAAAGATGATATACATTTTTAATGCAATTAGATTTTATCTAATTGAACCAGAGCAACAAAGTTGTTGTTGTCATAGTCACGATGAAACAAAATCAAGTGTTTTGCCTGATGTTTCAATAAGCATTATAAAAATTGACGGTGACACTTATTCCGAAACATATCAAGATGACGGAGAGCCATTATTTAGACATATTCAAATTTATGATACTGAAAAATAAGCTCTGTTCCCATATTATACACACAAATAGACTCAATTCAATTGCATCATTGACACAATCTTCGCCTTTAACGACGAGGACGTTCAATTCTTCCGGGTTTGAAATATCGAATAGATATGTTGAAGTGGTTTCACATGCCTTTAAACGGAGTTTTAAAGCTAGAAGTAAACAGTTGCACAGTTGACGAATGTACTCCACGAAAAGTGTAACGCTTCGTAAACTAGCAAATGCAGTAAAGTTTAACGTTAGAATTGCGGCGAATGGTGAAGTTATACAAATGTATTTAAATCAGTTTTCTAACTTGGAAATAAGCGCTGATATATTTTTTTAAACACGTGTACACAGATCTTCGTTGTTTTATTTATTTGAACGTACGTGTAGGTTCAGAATTTAAAATTAAACCGATACCAAATATTAGTTCAATATCTAGAAATAAAAACAGAGTTTGTTCCTGGATCAAAATCGACGACCGTTCAAACATGTGTCACTTCAAGCGTTCGGCCGTACTTCGGATAGGGACATTTATAACATATTTAGCAAATATATACACTTAAACTGACGTATTTCCAAAATCCTTATGAACATTTTTTTTATTTAAATAGCATTTTAATGGTCTTTGAAATATTATTGTGTATTGCGCGCGTAGGACAGCTACAGTGTAAATACGTTAAAATCACAACAGCAGAGTGTAAAATGTTTGGATGATGTCAATGTTGGGAATTAGCTTTTGAAGGTAAGTGATGCATTACTTCCAAAAAATAATTGTATAAATACGGTAACCATACATTGAAAACGAAAGTAGAGTTGGTAAATTCGGGATCGAATGATCATTCCTAATTATCAATAAATTGTTGGTACATCTAGTATTTCTACCATAAAACAACACACACATGAACAACAACCACCACAACAAAAACTACTACAACTACTTCTACTTCTGTCGTTGTTAATGTTACTACTAACATTTCTTCTACTTCTACTTCTGCTGCAACTACTACTTCTACTACCGTTACTGTGTCTACTACATTTTCTACAATCAATATCTTCAGAACAATACGTTATATTTATAAAACTATATAACTATTTAACTATTTTCCTGAAACCCAAAACGGAATACTAAACTGATCATGTGATGCATGTATCATTAGGAGCCCAAACATGGCGCGCTACGCGGCCCAGATGTTCGAGTGGGACGAACGACATGGGCTGAACATGAAGGAGTACTTTCGGCTTTACAAGGACAGGTTCCCCATGCTGGGGGTCATACTCGAGGGATGGTACGGCGACACGCGCTTTGATTGCTATGACAACTTGCAGGTGATACAGCGTTTATATACCTACTGATAATTGGTGATTGAAAGGACTCAATCCAAACATAAATACGAAGCTCTCAAATAAATACCTTTCACGCCATAGAGCAAAACGAACTACCAAAAAAACAACCACTTATGTAACCTTAGATTATGTTTCGTGGTTTTTGCGTATATTATGATTGCAATACATTTAACTTGTGATGATTATGTAGTTAACTCCCGAGTACATGTGCAACAGACGATGCATATTGTATTCGTTCTAAACGTATTTTTAACCTAGACATTGTATAATGCAGTTCGCTGATAACAAACCGCTCTACTACAATAAACATAATTTGCATTCATTAGAACTGAACAAGTTAAAATATTTATTTTATATGTGCCTATGCCTAAGGTTATTGATTAAGTTAAGCCGTTATCTATTGGGCATGCATTAGACGTAGGTTCGATCCCTGGCTACTTCTAATTTACTAATTCTTCTTTCTCACCAAATAGAGTACTCAGTGTTTTAACCGAGCAAGCTCTTAATTATACAGAATATATGGGCGCCTTCTTCATTTGCACTATGACCCGAAGCAAAACCAACATGACTTCTGTGACCGAAAGGAAATAAAGGGGTGATCCAACTGTTATAGGAAAGAATTATACTCTGCTCACACAAATAAACCGTGACACGATAGTTGCATGTATATAAATGAAAAAATATGCAAAATTTTGCATACTGCTCATATATATTATATTATACATGTTTATACATGTTTGTACTTGAACATATTTACTGCGTCAATAAATCATAAAGTTTCAGATACACTTTTACTTAATTTTAGGTTTAATTTTGTAGACATAAAATAAGAAAAACCAGTTTTCACTAATATGATAACATTAAGTTATACAGTGGCAATATTTTTTTTCCTAAAAATACGAAATGTAGGAGATCGAAAGCATATTTTTCTAATTTCAGTTGTTATTATTGCCATGTGTGACTATAAACATGTAGTTTTCAAACGTACACATTGTGTGTATACTTTAATATAAATTCGTTCACATAAAAGTAAATAAAAATGGTAACTCATCATTCTATAATTTTAAACATGACTACGTGGTGTTGAAATGATTATTACAGTTGAACATTGTGCGTACAGCCCATGTGGTACACACACTATGGGTTAGCTAACTATTTTGCTGGGGGCTATCGATCTGGTTACACACTTGACGTGTTTTCTATGTATTGTATTGCACAATTGCGTATTCAACAAGAAACACGAGCACTTAATACTTACTTTTCCTTCCTGATTGTATCTTCCTGTTTAACTTATTTAATGTTTACAACGCAATAACAATGCAATATGCGACTCAACAACTATCTCTTTGAGCTTTAAAGACATCTTCAACAATCAATTGTGTATGACGGAAGTAATAATGACAGTGTCATTATCAGTGAATTGGCTACACTAATTCAACTCTTAACACTTAAACAATATGCAAACAAAATGCGCAGACAAGTGTACGGTAGGATATTTGAAAAATGATTTAACACTGAGATGTGGTTAAAAGGGCCGTCCAACAGATAAAGCGTCGTGCGACGCGAAACGATATTTTGGGAAATTACGAAGATTGCTTATATAGCTAAAAAATGCATCCTGTTCAAACATGAGCGTGGATGGTCGAGTGGTCTAGGCGGGTAGCTTTTTACTCCAGGACTCCAGAAATCCAGGGATCAGTGGTTCGAGCCCTGTTGAGGGTTACTTTTTTTTTCTTTTTTTAAATTGTATTCTTGTGTTTTTTTACTGGAGATTTTAAGTTCAAATGTTTAAATTTATCAATATAAACCATTTAAAGCATTTAATGACAAGCTTCAATACTTGCCAATATCTGTTGGACGGCCCCTTTAAAGGTCTTACTCTTTGTGCATTAAAGTATGCCTTGTGATCGATCGTACAATTTAAGGGGTGTTGCGGCAGTTTATTTAACCGAGGATATAACACCGATGCTATTATCACAACGCAATAGTTTTGTTAACAGAATCATCACAAATTAATGACCGAGTAGGTTCATAATAGGTACTCAGTGGTTCGATCCCAGGTGCGGTTAACTTTTTTTTATTCTTTTTTTCTTTCATTTATTTCATTCTTGTTTTTTTCATTGAGCTCTTTAGTCCTGTNCTCAGAACACGACACATATCACCTACGAATAACAACAATATTTCTTTGACTTTAAAATAAAAAAAGCTTTAACGATACAATTTTCTCCACGTATGCACTTTTCTTTCCAATTCTTTAAATGAATTTATTTTTGAGTCGTCAGACATATTGATAGGTTGCATCAGAAATTGCTTTTATAAGATATTCTAATTTGCATGATACCTTCGTGCTATGGTTATATAGTACCATATATAAGAAAGGAGAAAATCATAAACATGCCGTGTGTATAAATCTCTGTTTTTTTGCAGTTGGTTAATTATTTAATAGTGCTCTTACAAAGCGTGTTAAATATTAAGCCGATCAAAATTAGACACATACGGAAGTTTTTTTTTCGACCCGGAGTTAGCACTGTGGACGCCATGTTTCAATAACATTGTTTGTTTGGGCAAAGTTTGTTGTGTCTTTTCAAAGAAACTTAGAACCGACATCGACTCCAGTTCTTTACTATTTGATCTATACGCATATTTAAAAAAAGATCGTTTTGATATGCGCTGTTCAAAATAGCTCGAGTAATTGTAAAATAGGACTTTCCTCCGCGCCTCGTCTCCTCTTCGACTGTCTTCGCAAGTTTATTGACTGAATCAGGTCGATATTTCTCGCATTGAATTCCAAGAGAATAGAATAAATGTTTTCTGTGCAACAATCAAGATATTTTAAAGAATTTTATTTAAGTATTATTTCTAATTACTATTTAGTACTTTTTCACCGGCTTTTAAAACGCTATTTTTAATAGACTTAGAATATTTTAATTCATTCGGATTTTAAACACTACAAATAAACTTTACAAATAAATAAGAACTTATACGGTCCTCAACGTATATCTATTTCGAAAATAAGCAGCAAACAGAACTAATTTATGCGAATCATTAACATGTTTATCACTTTATTTGTTTGTAGTTTTTTCCATGGCCCCATATTAAGCAAATTTGTTTTTGCCGTTGAATATCTAAAATAGTATAGACTATGTATTGTATACTTTGTTTTTGTATTAAATGTGGAACTGCTTATTTAATATATAGTTCACGATATAATTGCAAGTTTCTTTTAGTAATACATAGAATCTTGACATTAAACTCACAGTCATCACATCTGATGAGCCTCGCTCTGTGAAAAGGGGGTTAAATGCATCCGTGTTAAGTGTCGTCCCAGATTAGCATGTCCAGTCCACACAGGCTTATCAGGACTGCACANCATCTACCTGTCGATTTAATTTAAACGACTGTTTGAAAGCCAAAACATGCACGTATTCAAATACTACTTCAGTAATTCATTTATTCTAACGATACATGACTTTATTTGTGTGGTTGTGGTTAATAGAAAATAGTTTGGTGTTTGGATATACGGAATATTACGCTAGTCAATTGTTCCAAGAGTTTGTATCAGTCGAGTGGCTTGTGTGATGACGTAGCACACGAGAGGCGGAGCCTCGAGTGTGATACAAAATAGTGCAAGCCACGAGACTGATACAAACACTTGGAAGAATTGACTAGCGTAATATTCCTTTTATTGTATACAACAACTAACGAAAATAGTTATCAATTGTATTTTTTTGCTTTAACAAAACTTACAAAACAATGACTGAAATGAGAGTCATAAAATGTGACGTCATTAAAATGTGACGTCAATAAATGGATCGAAGAAAGTAGTCCGGCTAGTATGGTAATACGGAATCAGAAACAGCGAGTAGCATAATACGGGATTTATTTCAACGATTGATACAACCTGTATTTTGTGAAAAGCAGTAAACCGGTATATTATAAAACGTATTATCAATTGAGTTGATTTTGCATGTGCCGAAAATGGCGCAATGCGATCTGACATTATAAATGAGAATAATACAATGTCTGAGAACATCTTACTAGTGCTATATTTTATTTATTAAGCGAACATATTTTCGTTATACTATTTTTGAAAACCAAAACAAACCACTGACTATTTTATGTCAAGTAAGCTATGTTTGTTCACGAACTGGCGGAATGTTTGTATTAACATAAACAAATAGTCCCACTTCTAGCATGATTCGGTGTAGCCGATACGGTTTCTCGTATTTTAATATTGAATACAATGTGAATTGTTCGTTGAATATTTATAGGAATAAATTAATATTATTATTTAATCGGCGATGTGTACCGTTAGTCTTAGTCATATATAACGTTGTTGTTCAAACACGATTGTAAGTGATGTTTTGAGTTGATGTGAAAAATAAGCCAACTATTGTATACCTCGCCCTGGTCGCATAAATGTAAGACGTTCAAACCAGGTGCAGTGAACTCTTTGTTCTAAAATATCACGTGTTGCTAAATCTACCTATGTACTATCCCCGTTGCCATAGGAAAGATAATCTCCAATCAGAGAAGCACTTACTACTTCGAACGTTGGGCGTTCCTTATATTTAACTTAATATCGAATATTGAAAATAAAACATTAAACTTAATATACCTTCTGGCGTATTACTATATAGAGTCTAAATTTCTCGATCCTATTTAATATTAAATAATTATTTTCC
>VMBQ01004986.1:6827-16833 GCA_007657795.1 Dreissena rostriformis
TCGACGTTCATCGTTACTATCAAAACTATTCCACGATAATCACGATTACTTCATGATTAACCACGGTTTCAATCGTGACATTTACTCTGATCGTGGGAACGTACAATTAGGCAGATCACGATCAAGATCACGATTTTGATACGATTGTCGGGCTTTGTTACAACGCATTTGAATGTAGCTGATAATATCAATCGCAGACAACGTTTACGGTACACCGTTCAAAGCAGTGACTTCAATTAACATGATGCTGCATGTGACCCCAAGATCTGATAGATTCACTACAGGTGTTCCATGATTATTACCACGATTTCAATCGCGCAGCGAATCATTATTGTAGACATGAGCATTACCGATTAAATGTTTTCAGTTGGTATGCTTATTTATGTCAAATTATTGTTGGATTTGTTTTAAAATTTTAATTGTGCAATTGGAATAGCAGTTGGGATTTAATGATACAAAATGTGACGGAGTTCAGTAAATATGTTCATTCGCGTATATAAACACTGTGTAGTACAATTTCACATGACTTCTGTTAAAAATGATTGTTGTTTTAATGGCAGTGTTATAAATGAGTGCGATAAAGTACCGCACGTATTAAAATGGGATAGTGACAAAAAGAATATTTATATGAATCTTTTAATAATGAAAGAACTGCTCAATCTTTGATTAATATATGTAATGATATCGATCTTACAAATAGTTCGGCGTCATTAGATAACTGTTCAGAATTTTTTTGTTCTGTAATTGATGATGTTTGTTCACCTTTATTCAAGAAGACCATAAACACTCAAGTTAGAGGTAAACATCGCGAGCATAACAATAATCGATGGTTTAATGACGAGTGTCAAAGGGCAAAATCGGAATTCTATAATAGCTTGAACATTTATAGAACGGATAGATCGGATGAAAATAGAATTTTGATGGTTAAATCCCGGAGCAATTATAAATGTTTAGTTAGAAAAAATAAATACAATTATGATTCAGAGCAGACAAAGATTTTTGAACATAATCGATTATTAGATGCAAAAAGATACTGCAATTTATGAAAGGGATCGGTAAAGCCATGCAAGTCAGATAAATTAAAGACTGATGATTTTTTTTCGATATTTTAAATCCATTAATGATCCAGACACACATTTGTATCAGCCAGATGAATACATTCTGTATTTTAATGAAAGAAACATTAATGGGGAATTTTAGGTAATGTTTGATGATTTAAATATTGAAATATCACAATACGAAATTAAAAAGGCATGCACATCTTTAAAAAATGGAAAATCTGCTGGTCCTGATAACGTTTTAAATGAGTTTCTTAAACACGGTGTTACAAATGAACACTTTCTAGGGGAATTATATTTATTGTTTAATAAAATGTAAGATAAAGGTTATTTTCCAGAGACTTGTTGGAGCGAAGGATTTATTGTTCAGCTGCATAAGAATGGGGCTTTAGACGACACGAGCAATTATAGAGGGATAACACTGTTAAGTAAGATGATGATATTGTATTATTTGCAGAATCGGAAACGGGACTGCAAAAGGGTTTAGATTTATCAGAGCAGTATTGTACTAAATGGAAGCTATGTGTAAATGTGAATAAAACAAAAATACTGATTTTTAAAAAAGGCGGACAAAATAGACGAAATTAAAAAAAATATAACAAAGGAAACACTGTAGAGATAGTGAATAGTTTTACATATCTAGGTATAGTATTTACCACTGAGGGTTCTTTTTCATTAACATATGAGGCACTCTCAGGACAGGCTCTTAAAGCAATATAAAAGCTGAAATCAAATTTAGTTAAATACCAAGATATATCCGTTAATCATAGACTTGAGCTTTATAATAAACTTATTGAACCTATTTTAAGCTATAGTTGTGAAGTATGGGGTATAACAATAGTGTTCAGATTGAATGAATACATTAACGATACTGTAAACAAGTGTTAGGTGTGAGGCTTCAAACACAAAATTATTTCGTTTATGGAGAACTGGGACGAGAACCGTAAATGAATACACGTATCATTTGTGTTTTAAAGTACTGGTTTAAAATATTACAATCTGATGATGTGAAGTACATAGAAATTGTTTATGATATGTTATTACATGATTATGATATATGCTCAGAAAAACAATCTTGGGTTAAATCTCTCAAGGATTTATTAGACAGATCTGGATTTGGCGAAGTATGGTTTTTTCAAGGAGTAGGAGATATTAATATATTTTAATCCATAGCTAAGCAACGAATATCTGATATGTTTTTGCAAACCTGGTCAAGTGAAATGGAAAAAACGACCAGAGGTAGAAGTTATAGCCTTTACAGTATATTTAAGTTTCAACAATATTAAAATGTAGTAAATATTTCAAAATTTAGATTTCGTTAACTCGTTTTAGAGTATCTGCTCACAGACTTGAAGTGGAAGCAGGGAGATGGCACAAGAATGAAAAAATAATTTTTGAAAACAAAAAATGCAAACACTGTAACGTCTTTGAAGACGAATTTCATTTTTTACTTGAATGCCCATTGTCTTTTATTTTACGTAAGAAGTACATACATACATATTATCGGAAAAACACAAACATTATCAAGTGTATTGAGCTCTTACAGACTGACAATGAAAAAAGGATACGAAACCTATTTTTTTATTTTATTTTAAAGCTTTTAAATTGAGAGCTGACTTACATGATCAGTAGTTTATTTCCATTTATGTTCATCTATTTATCTACTTTTTATTAAAAATATGTATAAATACGCTAGAGTGTATACAAATTTGTGGTATTAATATTTTGATCTAGGTTTTGTTAAAAATTCTGCACGTCATTGACCATCTGTGGATGTATTATGTTGTAATATGTGTGTAATCATGGGCTTAAAGCCTAATGTATGTTGAAATAAACTATCAAACTATAAGTTGATATCGATCCAAACTCCAACCCCACCCACAAAACCAAAAAAGAGATAAAATAAATTAATATAAATAGATGCATAACGAAGCTAGTAGGACGGAAACAATTAAAGGTAAAGGTCTTTTTTTATTATAGTGTCATCCCTATTGAAAGGGCCAGCCAATCTGACTTATGATACACTTTTTGCGTGTATACGATGTACCTCCCAACTCCTATCACTATGCCAGGCGCCAGGCGGATAGAAGTCGGTAACCATTCATATTCATATTTAACGCTCGCGGCTCACGAGCCGGCCTAATCGGAACAAGTCCCATGACAAACATCCATTCTTAGACAAACGCTCCCCATGGGGCTCGAACCTCCGACCTCCCGATCCCGAGGCGGACGCCCTATCCACTAGGCCACGGCGATCGGTAGAAACAATATTGCATTGACGATGTTTTTATTAACAATCTGATAATATGACTGGACTAACGTTTTGAGCGTATCAGCATACGTATAGCCTTCGTGGGGATTTAAAGGGACTTGTTCACATATTTGGGCATGTTTTGAAGTTTGTTATTTAATGCTTTATATTGATCAATGTAAACATCAGAACTAAATAGCTTCAGTATAAAACAAGAAGAAAAATTAAAGAAAGAAAAAAAGTAATCCACACCGAGACTCGAACCACTGACCCTTGGATTAAAAGTCTAGCAATCCTCATTATGTAACGAAATATAACTATAGCAACAGAACTCTCCAAATTATTCAATCGTTTCGCGTTTGTAACGCTTAATAATGTTCAGTTTTAACAATCGTCAAAAGATGTATACAATAGATATTTAAGAGCATGGTAACTGTTTAGTATTACTGTTTCCTCGCAAATATCATAACTAAAACGGTGACATATCAGTTTATAGTAAAAAGGAATCAGTTAACATGCGCTATTATGAAAGTATGAAAAAGAAAAGAAATTTGCAGATCTGAAACATTTTTTTCTAATTTTGACAATTCACCAAACCGTGAACAAGTCCCTTAAAGACCTTGATTTGTTTTAAGACGCGTAATTGAAGTAACAACGAATGTTATTATTTCAGTTGTGTCTTCGAAAACTTATTATGTACGCATGCACTATCTGCAGCTAAAAGCTACCGGTATATATCCAATTTACGGCACTATACTGTACGTTACGACACTGTGATATGCTTTATTGTGTTTTATAGCACGTGGCAGTTCGAGAATGTGTTATTCTCGCCTAAAGCTTTTTTCACACACGCAACTAATCGAACAGATTGAAATGCTGCATGAAGATTCCAGAAAATTTGAATTGTTCACGACTTCATAATTTCGTTACAATATAGTTATCAATCTATACTTCGTTACAGACAGTATAAGGCATATCAGTTTATAGTAAAAAGGAATCAGTAAACATGCGCTATTATGAAATTACGAAAAAGTAGAGAAATAAACATATAAGAATTGTTATGTTTTATTTTATCATCATCATTGTCACCGTAACCACCACCACCACCATAAGCAAAAGCATCCTATTCATCATCAGTATCCGTATAGCAGCTATTATAATAAGTGTCAAGTTAACCATTATCCTTCAGAACGTTTTGGAAAAAATCGACAGAAATACTTACACGGCCGATCGGATAGCCATAAATGTGAAGAATATGAACATGATTTAGATTTATCTTCTAATATGTGAAATGTGCAAACTAGTATGATTTAACAAAAGCACTTTTTGAAAAGTTAATTTGTTAAATCTGATTTGATTGCATACACAACGATCTTACATGTTTTCCAAATTCACTTAAATGTGAAGATACCCACTGGCAGCTGTTAAGACTGAGATCCTATCTTTCACACGCGGAAAACATACATTTTTGTTCATACAAGTGGATTTCTTTTATGTATTCGTTGTGTGAACGAATGGTTTACCATATGTTTCGTTAAATATCTACGAATACACGCATATGAATATAATTGCATCTTTTGAGCGTGAACTTCAATTTAGGACTTCAAGTAAAGGCTGCTATTATAAACATGTACATTGAATATATTCTTGTCATAAAAATGTTTGAATTAAATTAAGCTGCGTTTGCAAATTATAATTATCACAGAATCCGATTGTGTTTTAATGTGTTTTTTCTTATTTGAATAGTATGTTAATTCCCACTTGTAATGGCCTTAATTTCGGACGAATGAATCCGGATCAATCATTTCTACCGTAGAATGCCTTTATTGAGCAAGGATGATTGAAAATATTCGTATGATTAAGTTGGTAGATAGCTAGATAATTACATTGTATTCAATAATGCTGGGGAGTTGTCGTATATACAATGGATGAACTATCTGCATATAAAATACAATATAAATCCTAAACCGTACAAAACAGTAAAAAAAATAGAATGCACTCAAGGGATGAGCGAAGCATAAGCTATAAAATGAGAATGTAGGGTGTCCTATTGTGCAGATGTGTTAAAATACAAATTAATCAAATCACAAATCGATAAAATATTATTGCAGTTGCAACAACTTTAACAATCATAAGATGGTATCTATGCCTTTTTATTATTAATTAACTCTTGTTTTTACCAATGAAAATTTACTTGACCAGGTGATAACGATTTGAGCTACCACAGAACCTGCATGAAATGCATGGAATCCCGACTTTCTTTTTTTTTCTTTAATCATTCTTGCGATTTAAACATATCTCAACAGAACTGGGTGTCTTGCCTTATGCTGTTTTTCAACTGTCACCCAATCTTTTCCGATCGCCCAATTCGCCTATCGCAACTGCTCATAATAATATTATACTATTTTGATATTTCATGTTTGACCTACGTCAAGTTCTAATTGCGATCCGCCAAGAATGCAACGATTTTCCACTCGTAACAGATTGTGGTATTACTTTCAGATTTCAGGATTAGACACGATGTGATATTTTTTTTCACGATACGCTTATTTGCGCTCAGTTGCAATCTCCTCGCGGTTGGGCAATTACAAGTGTCACGATCTGACACGGTCTGATTTCGAAGTCAGATACGATTACCGGTACATACGGTCCGTTGGAATTTGTGTTTGTTGGAATGTGCTCTGTCACGATACGTAACGATACGATTGTGGTTGCGATATCAATTAAGATTTCATCGATGGTATGAAAGTACGGTATACTATCCGGGTCCAGTTTTGCTTCTTACAGTGGATACTTCTGTAAGAACCAAAACTGGACCCGGATGGTATACCGACTATCAACTTTATTTGTTATTCAAATTGCAATCGATCTTAACATAACGTGACGTTTTGCTGGCATAAGGCGACTGCGATCACCATATTTATAAGTCCAAATACTATAAGATCAGGTTGGCCGAATAAGTTTAATATTAATAAAATTCAAAAACGCGCCGTTATGATGCTATACGATTGTTGTTGCGATGTTTTGTTATAATTTGATCGACCACGACTGGACAGGAATGACAAAAAAACAGCCCTATTGACTATCGAATTATTGAGGCTTCAGATCGCAAAAAATTGTAGCATAACATGTTGTTCTTGTCCTAAATCGACTGCGATCGCCGCGATGTTGAACAACGATGATATACAAATTATCACGCAAATTTACGATGCAATCCAACATTATTGAATTGATAATCCAGATTGACAATTGAACAAAGTTAAAATTGACAATTAAAAATTGATCAAAGTTTATAGTGTCAATTTAAGACATTTAACAATCGTTCAAACATGTTCCACGATTAAGAATACAGTTTCAGTCTTTACATTTGTCTTAATGTTGAAACGTACATAATAATAGTATGGTACATGTAAAGTTACGTGTCACGGAATAAAATACCAGTTCCTTATTCGGTACAACACGGACCGGATAAAAATGCCTGAGCAATTGAGTGCAACATGCTAGTTTATATTGGATTAAATACATATTGTCCAGAAATACAAAGTTGAAGGGAAATAATCTCATCTTAAACAGCCGGATTGTTTTTCCTTTTTTTTCCATTTTTCTTTTCAAAAATGAAATATTTCAGAGGCCATCAATAAATAAGACTGACTGCTAACAATGTTTGACAGACAACGTTCGACATACATATAAGTATTATCATTGTGTCGTTATGGCATAATGATTAACAACAGAGGGTTTGTTTCACTGAAATAGCTATCATGTTTTCACTCGTGTTAATTGACGGTAAATACTTTTTCTAATCATTGATGAATTTAAAACGATCTCTGTTTAAACTAACACATATAAGTGGCACGGACACAGCAGAGTGTAAATTGTAGCACTATGCACTGTGACGACCATAATCATTTAAATATTGTGTCATTCTTTACACATTTCTAAACTCACATGCTCCTTGATGTCTCCACATAATCTAGTCAACTTCGCGCCTGTAGGATCATCACAAGGTCACCGGAACCATAGTCGCGCATATTGTTGCATTATTTACACATTTCTTAACTCACCTTCTTCTTATCTTCGGACCACTCATTCGACTCCGCGCTCGCACTGATCACTACCAGGTCACCTTTAGCAAAATCCTGAGGATTGCTCTTAATAGCATTGGCAATAATATCTTCAGTTAAATCATCTGGCGTGAACGTCCTCCTTAAATAATAGATAAATGCAGATACGTTATAGCATGTCAGGATGTTACCTTTCAAAGCATACGTATGCACGAATATTTAAGGGGAATTCGTTTTTTGTTTGTGTGTTTCGTATTGCAACTTGTTTTAATAACGTATATTTATTCACCAGTTCTTAGTTCACATACTTTGCTACATAAGTGGGGGTAGGGAATAGACGTAGGAATACGTGCATGTCCTATCTCCTAAAGAGGTACCGCTATGTGGCCGACGGGGAATATAAACGGCGATACTTATATATTTAGTCCAGCGCTCCACCAACTGAGGTAGCCGAAGCGGAAGAATACACTTCAATAAACTGTTTCATATTGAAGGAGTTCTTTTAATTATCTAGTTTATATAAACAATAATCATATTAACTCAACAGTTTTTAAACATAAAAACTAGGCGATCAATGCGTGTACCTGTCTCCATTAGCGTCCACGACAAAAAAATTGTCACTGATATCTACGCCGAACGACGCACTCGTCAATTCCTAAAACAAGATTGTTTTAAAATAAAATATCATATGCCAATTTATTTATATGTTGAATGATCCAATGTTTATATTATGAATGAATGTAAAGTGTAATAAAATAATAAACATGCTTTTGTAAGTAAGACATACAATTTAATATCAAACATATATGCAACAAAGTAACAGTAAGGATTCAAAATCAATTTGTCACATCACATGCGCCTTACTTTTGAAATTGTTTCCTTTTTAAACTATAATGTACGCATGGGAAAAGAAGTAAAGCAAATAATTGTTTCATTATTTTAGCCAAATACTTAATCTTTAAAGGTAAATTACAACAATCGTCCAATTATTTCAACAAAATATTAACTATGTAACCAAAAGGCTCAAAATGAGGGAAACAACAGCACACAATAACACATATATCAATGGTTTAGGCAAAATTGGATCACATTCTTAGAAAATACAGCCGTACTGATGAATCTTAATGATTGTTCGTAGGAATGTAAAATGTATATTTTAAGATATAAAAACGTTAAAAGAAATATCAAGCTCATTTATTAATAACCAATTATATTTTACAGACCAAATGAAGCTTCAGCAACACCAGCTCAAGAAAAACCTGAGGATTGCACCTTTATTTAGCGCAAGGCACTAACTACCATACAGAGCGACACAGCACGAAAGCACTAGACACAGCACACAAGTACGCAACAAATACATACAAATTATATAAAAAGATGGATCGTCGTCATGGAACAGGCAATGCAATCATTATAGGCTATATGACGGCTATGTTGGACCACGTGCGCGTATCGGCACACCTTCGTCACAATTGGCCCAAGAGCTTCAGGCATCCAAAAGTTACCTATACGGGTCCATGATACACCGTAGTCGTTTTGAAACCTATATATTACATATCTTAAACGAGTGACCAATACATAATTTACCCACATTTATTTAGGTATGTACAGTGCTTTTGTACACGTTATGTTTATTTTAGAGTATGCGAACAAAATGATATTAGCTGGGTTTACGTCATCTGTGCATGTAGCTTTCGTTTTACTATGACATTTAGTATCATTCACGCGCTCGCGATACAAAATACTTACATTTATTGAGCGGTCATGAATACTTCATTTCCGGTAAAAACACACAAGTGTTGTGGTGTGTTATTCGCAATCAGATGTTCAATTTGAACGATGTTAATCAACTTTATTAAATAACTTATCGGTTATTTTTTTTTTAATTGCATTGGCCAACTTTAAATGATATCTAGTCTACGATGGCAAAGATGGACTATTCTAACTATTGTTGAAAACGTGCACGTGTGTTTATTGCGCAATTGTTTAGTTCAGTTCCGCGCGTGTCAGTTGTGACAAATCATTTTTACATCTGTGCACGTGGTAAATAATACATATATTACGTCATGAAGACCAAAACTTGCGACCGTGAAGCGTTATTATTAAAACAATCTTAGCGACAACACAAGTTCGCAATTGGAATAGCATATATGAAAACAAATCGGATTATGCTGCGTTATCACACGGTGGGTACCAACGGACGCGCACGACAGTCATGCATGTTAATCCTGGTTTGTACTTTCAAATCCTTAATAGCATGACAAACTTTCCATACATTCCCAAGGTGCTAATGTTCAGACTCTGGCTCTCGTTATTACTCAATTTAAAGTACTTTACAACATAATGAGCTTTCCCGATGCTGTCTTTTTACTATACCGACTTAGCGGCGATCTCTTCTTAGTATGAATTTACACAAATTTAGCGTTGACATTGACAAGAATGTTTGCGTAAATGTTGAGATGAGTCTTACGTTGAAATCCCTGTAAGCCTGGCGGATGATCGTGTAGACATTTTTGACATCGTCATTCATTACAGCCTTCACAAGCATGTCATACGTATCTGAAGGCTCATACGTCACGAAGTGTGTCTTCAACAGGCCAATGAAACTCTCTGAAAAATAACGTACATAGCAA